>CALYMW010000111.1:0-25000 GCA_944588485.1 Phosphuga atrata
ATGTTAGAGCGCTAACTAACGAGTATAGAGGCCCGGGTTCAAGGGTCGGCAAACCCGGTAATCACATCGAACCAAACTTAAAAAAAAAAATAACTTAGTAAGTTAGTTATAATGTAGATTCGATCGTTCTAACTGATTTAGTTTATGAGTTGTTCGAGTACCGAATTTGATTTAATGTTTCGCAGTTGCAAACAATTTTCAAGGAAAATCTTTTGGTAAGCCAGAGCTCCAACAAAAGTTCGATCATTACGACTAATCGAATCTTCGAGCTGTTGCAAACATAAACGAGATATTGCTGATGGAAAACTTTTATTAAATTCTAAACTTTAATAATAAATGAAAACTAATAATAAATGGCATAATATTCATTCTGAAAGTGGCTTGCGAGCTTCTTGTCCGTTTGCGTAAATATTTACTTTCTCCAAATTATGCAAAAACCGAACTAAAAGCAATCGCTCCATCAACTCGAAAACCTTTTTCCCATTTGTTCCCGAATCCTTCTAATAAAGCTCTCTATTAACAAACTGTGTTTACATTCGCTAAAACTTACACATTTAGCTCGTGTTTACTCATCTACTTACTCATTTAACACTATGTTCTTTTACTTTAATAGTTAATTGCTTATTTTGAAGGATCATGTTTCGATCGAGTTCTGGTTTTATTGAAGGCCGTTTGTCAGGTTATCTCAGGTTCTATAAATTAATTGCACCAACATCTGACAGCAATAAAAACAAAACTAGATAACACAGAGCACAGTCATTTGATAACAACTAAATGTCCTAAATATATTCCACAAACGATAACTAACTTGTCCATTTAATTATAGACATCTAATCATAACAGTGGAGACATACCATACTAGATAGACAAGACTAAACGGACAAGACTAGACAGACAAGACTAGACAGGCAAGACTAGACAGACAAGACTAGACAGATAAGACTAGACAGCCAAGACTAGACAGACAAGACTAGACAGACAAGACTAGACAGACAAGACTAGACAGACAAGACTAGACAGACAAGACTAGACAGACAAGACTAGACAGACAAGACTAGACAGACAAGACTAGACAGACAAGACTAGACAGACAAGACTAGACAGACAAGACTAGACAGACAAGACTAGACAGACAAGACTAGACAGACAAGACTAGACAGACAAGACTAGACAGACAAGACTAGACAGACAAGACTAGACAGACAAGACTAGACAGACAAGACTAGACAGACAAGACTAGACAGACAAGACTAGACAGACAAGACTAGACAGACAAGACTAGACAGACAAGACTAGACAGACAAGACTAGACAGACAAGACTAGACAGACAAGACTAGACAGACAAGACTAGACAGACAAGACTAGACAGACAAGACTAGACAGACAAGACTAGACAGACAAGACTAGACAGACAAGACTAGACAGACAAGACTAGACAGACAAGACTAGACAGACAAGACTAGACAGACAAGACTAGACAGACAAGACTAGACAGACAAGACTAGACAGACAAGACTAGACAGACAAGACTAGACAGACAAGACTAGACAGACAAGACTAGACAGACAAGACTAGACAGACAAGACTAGACAGACAAGACTAGACAGACAAGACTAGACAGACAAGACTAGACAGACAAGACTAGACAGACAAGACTAGACAGACAAGACTAGACAGACAAGACTAGACAGACAAGACTAGACAGACAAGACTAGACAGACAAGACTAGACAGACAAGACTAGACAGACAAGACTAGACAGACAAGACTAGACAGACAAGACTAGACAGACAAGACTAGACAGACAAGACTAGACAGACAAGACTAGACAGACAAGACTAGACAGACAAGACTAGACAGACAAGACTAGACAGACAAGACTAGACAGACAAGACTAGACAGACAAGACTAGACAGACAAGACTAGACAGACAAGACTAGACAGACAAGACTAGACAGACAAGACTAGACAGACAAGACTAGACAGACAAGACTAGACAGACAAGACTAGACAGACAAGACTAGACAGACAAGACTAGACAGACAAGACTAGACAGACAAGACTAGACAGACAAGACTAGACAGACAAGACTAGACAGACAAGACTAGACAGACAAGACTAGACAGACAAGACTAGACAGACAAGACTAGACAGACAAGACTAGACAGACAAGACTAGACAGACAAGACTAGACAGACAAGACTAGACAGACAAGACTAGACAGACAAGACTAGACAGACAAGACTAGACAGACAAGACTAGACAGACAAGACTAGACAGACAAGACTAGACAGACAAGACTAGACAGACAAGACTAGACAGACAAGACTAGACAGACAAGACTAGACAGACAAGACTAGACAGACAAGACTAGACAGACAAGACTAGACAGACAAGACTAGACAGACAAGACTAGACAGACAAGACTAGACAGACAAGACTAGACAGACAAGACTAGACAGACAAGACTAGACAGACAAGACTAGACAGACAAGACTAGACAGACAAGACTAGACAGACAAGACTAGACAGACAAGACTAGACAGACAAGACTAGACAGACAAGACTAGACAGACAAGACTAGACAGACAAGACTAGACAGACAAGACTAGACAGACAAGACTAGACAGACAAGACTAGACAGACAAGACTAGACAGACAAGACTAGACAGACAAGACTAGACAGACAAGACTAGACAGACAAGACTAGACAGACAAGACTAGACAGACAAGACTAGACAGACAAGACTAGACAGACAAGACTAGACAGACAAGACTAGACAGACAAGACTAGACAGACAAGACTAGACAGACAAGACTAGACAGACAAGACTAGACAGACAAGACTAGACAGACAAGACTAGACAGACAAGACTAGACAGACAAGACTAGACAGACAAGACTAGACAGACAAGACTAGACAGACAAGACTAGACAGACAAGACTAGACAGACAAGACTAGACAGACAAGACTAGACAGACAAGACTAGACAGACAAGACTAGACAGACAAGACTAGACAGACAAGACTAGACAGACAAGACTAGACAGACAAGACTAGACAGACAAGACTAGACAGACAAGACTAGACAGACAAGACTAGACAGACAAGACTAGACAGACAAGACTAGACAGACAAGACTAGACAGACAAGACTAGACAGACAAGACTAGACAGACAAGACTAGACAGACAAGACTAGACAGACAAGACTAGACAGACAAGACTAGACAGACAAGACTAGACAGACAAGACTAGACAGACAAGACTAGACAGACAAGACTAGACAGACAAGACTAGACAGACAAGACTAGACAGACAAGACTAGACAGACAAGACTAGACAGACAAGACTAGACAGACAAGACTAGACAGACAAGACTAGACAGACAAGACTAGACAGACAAGACTAGACAGACAAGACTAGACAGACAAGACTAGACAGACAAGACTAGACAGACAAGACTAGACAGACAAGACTAGACAGACAAGACTAGACAGACAAGACTAGACAGACAAGACTAGACAGACAAGACTAGACAGACAAGACTAGACAGACAAGACTAGACAGACAAGACTAGACAGACAAGACTAGACAGACAAGACTAGACAGACAAGACTAGACAGACAAGACTAGACAGACAAGACTAGACAGACAAGACTAGACAGACAAGACTAGACAGACAAGACTAGACAGACAAGACTAGACAGACAAGACTAGACAGACAAGACTAGACAGACAAGACTAGACAGACAAGACTAGACAGACAAGACTAGACAGACAAGACTAGACAGACAAGACTAGACAGACAAGACTAGACAGACAAGACTAGACAGACAAGACTAGACAGACAAGACTAGACAGACAAGACTAGACAGACAAGACTAGACAGACAAGACTAGACAGACAAGACTAGACAGACAAGACTAGACAGACAAGACTAGACAGACAAGACTAGACAGACAAGACTAGACAGACAAGACTAGACAGACAAGACTAGACAGACAAGACTAGACAGACAAGACTAGACAGACAAGACTAGACAGACAAGACTAGACAGACAAGACTAGACAGACAAGACTAGACAGACAAGACTAGACAGACAAGACTAGACAGACAAGACTAGACAGACAAGACTAGACAGACAAGACTAGACAGACAAGACTAGACAGACAAGACTAGACAGACAAGACTAGACAGACAAGACTAGACAGACAAGACTAGACAGACAAGACTAGACAGACAAGACTAGACAGACAAGACTAGACAGACAAGACTAGACAGACAAGACTAGACAGACAAGACTAGACAGACAAGACTAGACAGACAAGACTAGACAGACAAGACTAGACAGACAAGACTAGACAGACAAGACTAGACAGACAAGACTAGACAGACAAGACTAGACAGACAAGACTAGACAGACAAGACTAGACAGACAAGACTAGACAGACAAGACTAGACAGACAAGACTAGACAGACAAGACTAGACAGACAAGACTAGACAGACAAGACTAGACAGACAAGACTAGACAGACAAGACTAGACAGACAAGACTAGACAGACAAGACTAGACAGACAAGACTAGACAGACAAGACTAGACAGACAAGACTAGACAGACAAGACTAGACAGACAAGACTAGACAGACAAGACTAGACAGACAAGACTAGACAGACAAGACTAGACAGACAAGACTAGACAGACAAGACTAGACAGACAAGACTAGACAGACAAGACTAGACAGACAAGACTAGACAGACAAGACTAGACAGACAAGACTAGACAGACAAGACTAGACAGACAAGACTAGACAGACAAGACTAGACAGACAAGACTAGACAGACAAGACTAGACAGACAAGACTAGACAGACAAGACTAGACAGACAAGACTAGACAGACAAGACTAGACAGACAAGACTAGACAGACAAGACTAGACAGACAAGACTAGACAGACAAGACTAGACAGACAAGACTAGACAGACAAGACTAGACAGACAAGACTAGACAGACAAGACTAGACAGACAAGACTAGACAGACAAGACTAGACAGACAAGACTAGACAGACAAGACTAGACAGACAAGACTAGACAGACAAGACTAGACAGACAAGACTAGACAGACAAGACTAGACAGACAAGACTAGACAGACAAGACTAGACAGACAAGACTAGACAGACAAGACTAGACAGACAAGACTAGACAGACAAGACTAGACAGACAAGACTAGACAGACAAGACTAGACAGACAAGACTAGACAGACAAGACTAGACAGACAAGACTAGACAGACAAGACTAGACAGACAAGACTAGACAGACAAGACTAGACAGACAAGACTAGACAGACAAGACTAGACAGACAAGACTAGACAGACAAGACTAGACAGACAAGACTAGACAGACAAGACTAGACAGACAAGACTAGACAGACAAGACTAGACAGACAAGACTAGACAGACAAGACTAGACAGACAAGACTAGACAGACAAGACTAGACAGACAAGACTAGACAGACAAGACTAGACAGACAAGACTAGACAGACAAGACTAGACAGACAAGACTAGACAGACAAGACTAGACAGACAAGACTAGACAGACAAGACTAGACAGACAAGACTAGACAGACAAGACTAGACAGACAAGACTAGACAGACAAGACTAGACAGACAAGACTAGACAGACAAGACTAGACAGACAAGACTAGACAGACAAGACTAGACAGACAAGACTAGACAGACAAGACTAGACAGACAAGACTAGACAGACAAGACTAGACAGACAAGACTAGACAGACAAGACTAGACAGACAAGACTAGACAGACAAGACTAGACAGACAAGACTAGACAGACAAGACTAGACAGACAAGACTAGACAGACAAGACTAGACAGACAAGACTAGACAGACAAGACTAGACAGACAAGACTAGACAGACAAGACTAGACAGACAAGACTAGACAGACAAGACTAGACAGACAAGACTAGACAGACAAGACTAGACAGACAAGACTAGACAGACAAGACTAGACAGACAAGACTAGACAGACAAGACTAGACAGACAAGACTAGACAGACAAGACTAGACAGACAAGACTAGACAGACAAGACTAGACAGACAAGACTAGACAGACAAGACTAGACAGACAAGACTAGACAGACAAGACTAGACAGACAAGACTAGACAGACAAGACTAGACAGACAAGACTAGACAGACAAGACTAGACAGACAAGACTAGACAGACAAGACTAGACAGACAAGACTAGACAGACAAGACTAGACAGACAAGACTAGACAGACAAGACTAGACAGACAAGACTAGACAGACAAGACTAGACAGACAAGACTAGACAGACAAGACTAGACAGACAAGACTAGACAGACAAGACTAGACAGACAAGACTAGACAGACAAGACTAGACAGACAAGACTAGACAGACAAGACTAGACAGACAAGACTAGACAGACAAGACTAGACAGACAAGACTAGACAGACAAGACTAGACAGACAAGACTAGACAGACAAGACTAGACAGACAAGACTAGACAGACAAGACTAGACAGACAAGACTAGACAGACAAGACTAGACAGACAAGACTAGACAGACAAGACTAGACAGACAAGACTAGACAGACAAGACTAGACAGACAAGACTAGACAGACAAGACTAGACAGACAAGACTAGACAGACAAGACTAGACAGACAAGACTAGACAGACAAGACTAGACAGACAAGACTAGACAGACAAGACTAGACAGACAAGACTAGACAGACAAGACTAGACAGACAAGACTAGACAGACAAGACTAGACAGACAAGACTAGACAGACAAGACTAGACAGACAAGACTAGACAGACAAGACTAGACAGACAAGACTAGACAGACAAGACTAGACAGACAAGACTAGACAGACAAGACTAGACAGACAAGACTAGACAGACAAGACTAGACAGACAAGACTAGACAGACAAGACTAGACAGACAAGACTAGACAGACAAGACTAGACAGACAAGACTAGACAGACAAGACTAGACAGACAAGACTAGACAGACAAGACTAGACAGACAAGACTAGACAGACAAGACTAGACAGACAAGACTAGACAGACAAGACTAGACAGACAAGACTAGACAGACAAGACTAGACAGACAAGACTAGACAGACAAGACTAGACAGACAAGACTAGACAGACAAGACTAGACAGACAAGACTAGACAGACAAGACTAGACAGACAAGACTAGACAGACAAGACTAGACAGACAAGACTAGACAGACAAGACTAGACAGACAAGACTAGACAGACAAGACTAGACAGACAAGACTAGACAGACAAGACTAGACAGACAAGACTAGACAGACAAGACTAGACAGACAAGACTAGACAGACAAGACTAGACAGACAAGACTAGACAGACAAGACTAGACAGACAAGACTAGACAGACAAGACTAGACAGACAAGACTAGACAGACAAGACTAGACAGACAAGACTAGACAGACAAGACTAGACAGACAAGACTAGACAGACAAGACTAGACAGACAAGACTAGACAGACAAGACTAGACAGACAAGACTAGACAGACAAGACTAGACAGACAAGACTAGACAGACAAGACTAGACAGACAAGACTAGACAGACAAGACTAGACAGACAAGACTAGACAGACAAGACTAGACAGACAAGACTAGACAGACAAGACTAGACAGACAAGACTAGACAGACAAGACTAGACAGACAAGACTAGACAGACAAGACTAGACAGACAAGACTAGACAGACAAGACTAGACAGACAAGACTAGACAGACAAGACTAGACAGACAAGACTAGACAGACAAGACTAGACAGACAAGACTAGACAGACAAGACTAGACAGACAAGACTAGACAGACAAGACTAGACAGACAAGACTAGACAGACAAGACTAGACAGACAAGACTAGACAGACAAGACTAGACAGACAAGACTAGACAGACAAGACTAGACAGACAAGACTAGACAGACAAGACTAGACAGACAAGACTAGACAGACAAGACTAGACAGACAAGACTAGACAGACAAGACTAGACAGACAAGACTAGACAGACAAGACTAGACAGACAAGACTAGACAGACAAGACTAGACAGACAAGACTAGACAGACAAGACTAGACAGACAAGACTAGACAGACAAGACTAGACAGACAAGACTAGACAGACAAGACTAGACAGACAAGACTAGACAGACAAGACTAGACAGACAAGACTAGACAGACAAGACTAGACAGACAAGACTAGACAGACAAGACTAGACAGACAAGACTAGACAGACAAGACTAGACAGACAAGACTAGACAGACAAGACTAGACAGACAAGACTAGACAGACAAGACTAGACAGACAAGACTAGACAGACAAGACTAGACAGACAAGACTAGACAGACAAGACTAGACAGACAAGACTAGACAGACAAGACTAGACAGACAAGACTAGACAGACAAGACTAGACAGACAAGACTAGACAGACAAGACTAGACAGACAAGACTAGACAGACAAGACTAGACAGACAAGACTAGACAGACAAGACTAGACAGACAAGACTAGACAGACAAGACTAGACAGACAAGACTAGACAGACAAGACTAGACAGACAAGACTAGACAGACAAGACTAGACAGACAAGACTAGACAGACAAGACTAGACAGACAAGACTAGACAGACAAGACTAGACAGACAAGACTAGACAGACAAGACTAGACAGACAAGACTAGACAGACAAGACTAGACAGACAAGACTAGACAGACAAGACTAGACAGACAAGACTAGACAGACAAGACTAGACAGACAAGACTAGACAGACAAGACTAGACAGACAAGACTAGACAGACAAGACTAGACAGACAAGACTAGACAGACAAGACTAGACAGACAAGACTAGACAGACAAGACTAGACAGACAAACAAGACTAGACAGACAAGACTAGACAGACAAGACTAGACACACAAGACTAGACAGACAAGACTAGACAGACAAGACTAGACAGACAAGACTTGACAGACAAGACTAGACAGACAAGACTAGACAGACAAGACTAGACAGACAAGACTAGACAGACAAGACTAGACAGACAAGACTAGACAGACAAGACTAGACAGACAAGACTAGACAGACAAGACTAGACAGACAAGACTAGACAGACAAGACTAGACAGACAAGACTAGACAGACAACACTAGACAGACAACACTAGACAGACAAGACTAGACAGACAAGACTAGACAGACAAGACTAGACAGACAAGACTAGACAGACAAGACTAGACAGACAAAACTAGACAGACAAAACTAGACAGACAAGACTAGACAGACAAGACTAGACAGACAAGACTAGACAGACAAGACTAGACAGACAAGACTAGACAGACAAGACTAGACAGGCAAGACTAGACAGACAAGACTAGACGGACAAGACTAGACAGACAAGACTAGACAGACAAGACTAGACAGACAAGACTAGACAGACAGGACTAGACAGACAAGACTTGACAGACAAGACTAGACAGACAAGACTAGAAAAACAAGACTAGACAGACAAGACTAGACAGACAAGACTAGACAGACAATACTAGACAGACAGGACTAGACAGACAAGACTAGAGAGACAAGACTAGACAGACAAGACTAGACAGACAAGACTAGACAGACAAGAATAGACAGACAAGACTAGACAGACAAGACTAGACAGACAAGACTAGACAAACAAGACAGACAGACAAGACTAGACAGACAAGACTAGACAGACAAGACTAGACAGACAAGACTAGACAGACAAGACTAGACAGACAAGACTAGACAGACAAGACTAGACAGACAAGACTAGACAGAAAAGACTTGACAGACAAGACTAGACACAGACAAGACTAGACAGACAAGACTAGACAGACAAAACTAGACAGACAAGACTAGACAGACAAGACTAGACAGACAAGACTAGACAGACAAGACTAGACAGACAAGACTAGACAGACAAGACTAGACAGACAAGACTAGGCAGACAAGACTAGACAGACAAGACTAGACAGACAAGATTAGACAGACAAGACTAGACAGACAAGACTAGACAGACAAGGACTAGACAGACAAGACTAGACAGACAAGACTAGACAGACAAGACTAGACAGACAAGACTAGACAGACAAGACTAGACAGACAAGACTAGACAGACAAGACTACACAGACAAGACTAGACAGACAAGACTAGACAGACAAGACTAGACAGACAAGACTAGACAGACAAGACTAGACAGACAAGACTAGACAGACAAGACTAGACAGACAAGACTAGATAGACAAGACTAGACAGACAAGACTAGACAGACAAGACTAGACAGACAAGACTAGACAGACAAGACTAGACAGACAAGACTAGACAGACAAGACTAGACAGACAAGACTAGACAGACAAGACTAGACAGACAAGACTAGACAGACAAGACTAGACAGACAAGACTAGACAGACAGACAAGACTAGACAGACAAGACTAGACAGACAAGACTAGACAGACAAGACTAGACAGACAAGACTAGACAGACAAGACTAGACAGACAAGACTAGACAGACAAGACTAGACAGACAAGACTAGACAGACAAGACTAGACAGACAAGACTAGACAGACAAGACTAGACAGACAAGACTAGACAGACAAGACTAGACAGACAAGACTAGACAGACAAGACTAGACAGACAAGACTAGACAGACAAGACTAGACAGACAAGACTAGACAGACAAGACTAGACAGACAAGACTAGACAGACAAGACTAGACAGACAAGACTAGACAGACAAGACTAGACAGACAAGACTAGACAGACAAGACTAGACAGACAAGACTAGACAGACAAGACTAGACAGACAAGACTAGACAGACAAGACTAGACAGACAAGACTAGACAGACAAGACTAGACAGACAAGACTAGACAGACAAGACTAGACAGACAAGACTAGACAGACAAGACTAGACAGACAAGACTAGACAGACAAGACTAGACAGACAAGACTAGACAGACAAGACTAGACAGACAAGACTAGACAGACAAGACCTAGACAGACAAGACTAGACAGACAAGACTAGACAGACAAGACTAGACAGACAAGACTAGACAGACAAGACTAGACAGACAAGACTAGACAGACAAGACTAGACAGACAAGACTAGACAGACAAGACTAGACAGACAAGACTAGACAGACAAGACTAGACAGACAAGACTAGACAGACAAGACTAGACAGACAAGACTAGACAGACAAGACTAGACAGACAAGACTAGACAGACAAGACTAGACAGACAAGACTAGACAGACAAGACTAGACAGACAAGACTAGACAGACAAGACTAGACAGACAAGACTAGACAGACAAGACTAGACAGACAAGACTAGACAGACAAGACTAGACAGACAAGACTAGACAGACAAGACTAGACAGACAAGACTAGACAGACAAGACTAGACAGACAAGACTAGACAGACAAGACTAGACAGACAAGACTAGACAGACAAGACTAGACAGACAAGACTAGACAGGACAAGACTAGACAGACAAACTAGACAGACAAGACTAGACAGACAAGACTAGACAGACAAGACTAGACAGACAAGACTAGACAGACAAGACTAGACAGACAAGACTAGACAGACAAGACTAGACAGACAAGACTAGACAGACAAGACTAGACAGACAAGACTAGATAGACAAGGCTAGACAGGCAAGACTAGACAGGCAAGACTAGAGAGACAAGACTAGACAGACAAGACTAGACAGAGAAGACTAGACAGACAAGACTAGACAGACAAGACTAGACAGACAAGACTAGACAGACAAGACTAGACAGACAAGACTAGACAGACAAGACTAGACAGACAAGACTAGACAGACAAGACTAGACAGACAAGACTAGACAGACAAGACTAGACAGACAAGACTAGACAGACAAGACTAGACAGACAAGACTAGACAGACAAGACTAGACAGACAAGACTAGACAGACAAGACTAGACAGACAAGACTAGACAGACAAGACTAGACAGACAAGACTAGACAGACAAGACTAGACAGACAAGACTAGACAGACAAGACTAGACAGACAAGACTAGACAGACAAGACTAGGCAGACAAGACTAGACAGACAAGACTAGACAGACAAGACTAGACAGACAAGACTAGACAGACAAAACTAGACAGACAAAACTAGACAGACAAGACTAGACAGACAAGACTAGACAGACAAGACTAGACAGACAAGACTAGACAGACAAGACTAGACAGACAAGACTAGACAGACAAGACTAGACAGGCAAGACTAGACGGACAAGACTAGACAGACAAGACTAGACAGACAAGACTAGACAGACAAGACTAGACAGACAGGACTAGACAGACAAGACTAGACAGACAAGACTAGACAGACAAGACTAGACAAACAAGACTTGACAGACAAGACTAGACAGACAAGACTAGACAGACAAGACTAGACAGACAAGACTAGACAGACAAGACTAGACAGACAAGACTAGACAGACAAGACTAGACAGACAAGACTAGAGAGACAAGACTAGACAGACAAGACTAGACAGACAAGACTAGATAGACAAGACTAGACAGACAAGACTAGACAGACAAGACTAGACAGACAAGACTAGACAGACAAGACTAGACAGACAAGACTAGACAGACAAGACTAGACAGACAAGACTAGACAGACAAGACTAGACAGACAAGACTAGACAGACAAGACTAGACAGACAAGACTAGACAGACAAGACTAGACAGACAAGACTAGACAGACAAGACTAGACAGACAAGACTAGACAGACAAGACTAGACAGACAAGACTAGACAGACAAGACTAGACAGACAAGACTAGACAGACAAGACTAGACAGGACAAGACTAGACAGACAAGACTAGACAGACAAGACTAGACAGACAAGACTAGACAGACAAGACTAGACAGACAAGACTAGACAGACAAGACTAGACAGACAAGACTAGACAGACAAGACTAGACAGACAAGACTAGACAGACAAGACTAGACAGACAAGACTAGACAGACAAGACTAGACAGACAAGACTAGACAGACAAGACTAGACAGACAAGACTAGACAGACAAGACTAGACAGACAAGACTAGACAGACAAGACTAGACAGACAAGACTAGACAGACAAGACTAGACAGACAAGACTAGACAGACAAGACTAGACAGACAAGACTAGACAGACAAGACTAGACAGACAAGACTAGACAGACAAGACTAGACAGACAAGACTAGACAGACAAGACTAGACAGACACGACTAGACAGACAAGACTAGACAGACAAGACTAGACAGACAAGACAAGACTAGACAGACAAGACTAGACAGACAAGACTAGACAGACAAGACTAGACAGACAAGACTAGACAGACAAGACTAGACAGACAAGACTAGACAGACAAGACTAGACAGACAAGACTAGACAGACAAGACTAGACAGACAAGACTAGACAGACAAGACTAGACAGACAAGACTAGACAGACAAGACTAGACAGACAAGACTAGACTGACAAGACTAGACAGACAAGACTAGACAGACAAGACTAGACAGACAAGACTAGACAGACAAGACTAGACAGACAAGACTAGACAGACAAGACTAGACAGACAAGACTAGACAGACAAGACTAGACAGACAAGACAGACAAGACTAGACAGACAAGACTAGACAGACAAGACTAGACAGACAAGACTAGACAGACAAGACTAGACAGACAAGACTAGACAGACAAGACTAGACAGACAAGACTAGACAGACAAGACTAGACAGACAAGACTAGACAGACAAGACTAGACAGACAAGACTAGACAGACAAGACTAGACAGACAAGACTAGACAGACAAGACTAGACAGACAAGACTAGACAGACAAGACTAGACAGACAAGACTAGACAGACAAGACTAGACAGACAAGACTAGACAGACAAGACTAGACAGACAAGACTAGACAGACAAGACTAGACAGACAAGACTAGACAGACAAGACTAGACAGACAAGACTAGACAGACAAGACTAGACAGACAAGACTAGACAGACAAGACTAGACAGACAAGACTAGACAGACAAGACTAGACAGACAAGACTAGACAGACAAGACTAGACAGACAAGACTAGACAGACAAGACTAGACAGACAAGACTAGACAGACAAGACTAGACAGACAAGACTAGACAGACAAGACTAGACAGACAAGACTAGACAGACAAGACTAGACAGACAAGACTAGACAGACAAGACTAGACAGACAAGACTAGACAGACAAGACTAGACAGACAAGACAGACAAGACTAGACAGACAAGACTAGACAGACAAGACTAGACAGACAAGGACTAGACAGACAAGACTAGACAGACAAGACTAGACAGACAAGACAGACAAGACTAGACAGACAAGACTAGACAGACAAGACTAGACAGACAAGACTAGACAGACAAGACTAGACAGACAAGACTAGACAGACAAGACTAGACAGACAAGACTAGACAGACTAGACAGACAAGACTAGACAGACAAGACTAGACAGACAAGACTAGACAGACAAGACTAGACAGACAAGACTAGACAGACAAGACTAGACAGACAAGACTAGACAGACAAGACTAGACAGACAAGACTAGACAGACAAGACTAGACAGACAAGACTAGACAGACAAGACTAGACAGACAAGACTAGACAGACAAGACTAGACAGACAAGACTAGACAGACAAGACTAGACAGACAAGACTAGACAGACAAGACTAGACAGACAAGACTAGACAGACAAGACTAGACAGACAAGACTAGACAGACAAGACTAGACAGACAAGACTAGACAGACTAGAGACTAGACAGACAAGACTAGACAGACAAGACTAGACAGACAAGACTAGACAGACAAGACTAGACAGACAAGACTAGACAGACAAGACTAGACAGACAAGACTAGACAGACAAGACTAGACAGACAAGACTAGACAGACAAGACTAGACAGACAAGACTAGACAGACAAGACTAGACAGACAAGACTAGACAGACAAGACTAGACAGACAAGACTAGACAGACAAGACTAGACAGACAAGACTAGACAGACAAGACTAGACAGACAAGACTAGACAGACAAGACTAGACAGACAAGACTAGACAGACAAGACTAGACAGACAAGACTAGACAGACAAGACTAGACAGACAAGACTAGACAGACAAGACTAGACAGACAAGACTAGACAGACAAGACTAGGACAGACAAGACTAGACAGACAAGACTAGACAGACAAGGACTAGACAGACAAGACTAGACAGACAAGACTAGACAGACAAGACTAGACAGACAAGACTAGACAGACAAGACTAGACAGACAAGACTAGACAGACAAGACTAGACAGACAAGACTAGACAGACAAGACTAGACAGACAAGACTAGGCAGACAAGACTAGACAGACAAGACTAGACAGACAAGACTAGACAGACAAGACTAGACAGACAAGACTAGACAGACAAGACTAGAGAGCCAAGACCAGACAGAAAAGACTAAACAGACAAGGCTAGACAGACAAGACTAGACAGAAAAGACTAGACAGACAAGACTAGACAGACAAGACTAGACAGACAAGACTAGACAGACAAGACTAGACAGACAAGACTAGACAGACAAGACTAGACAGACAAGACTAGACAGACAAGACTAGACAGACAAGACTAGACAGACAAGACTAGACAGACAAGACTAGACAGACAAGACTAGACAGACAAGACTAGACAGACAAGACTAGACAGACAAGACTAGACAGACAAGACTAGACAGACAAGACTAGACAGACAAGACTAGACAGACAAGACTAGACAGACAAGACTAGACAGACAAGACTAAACAGACAAGACTAGACAGACAAGACTAGACAGACAAGACTAGACAGACAAGACTAGACAGACAAGACTAGACAGACAAGACTAGACAGACAAGACTAGACAGACAAAACTAGACAGACAAAACTAGACAGACAAGACTAGACAGACAAGACTAGACAGACAAGTCTAGACAGACAAGACTAGACAGACAAGACTAGACAGACAAGACTAGACAGACAAGACTAGACAGGCAAGACTAGACGGACAAGACTAGACAGACAAGACTAGACAGACAAGACTAGACAGACAAGACTAGACAGACAGGACTAGACAGACAAGACTAGACAGACAAGACTAGACAGACAAGACTAGACAAACAAGACTTGACAGACAAGACTAGACAGACAAAACTTGACAGACAAGACTAGAAAGACAAGACTAGACAGACAAGACTAGAGAGACAAGACTAGACAGACAAGACTAGACAGACAAGGCTAGACAGACAAGACTAGACAGACAAGACTAGACAGACAAGACTAGACAGACAAGACTAGACAGACAAGACTAGACAGACAAGACTAGACAGACAAGACTACACAGACATGACTAGACAGACAAGACTAGACAGACAAGACAAGACAGACAAGACTAGACTGACAAGACTAGACAGACAAGACTAGACAGACAAGACTAGACAGACAAGACTAGACAGACAAGACTAGACAGAAAAGACTAGACAGACAAGACTAGACAGACAAGACTAGACAGACAAGACTAGACAGACAAGACTAGACAGACAAGACTAGACAGACAAGACTAGACAGACAAGACTAGACAGACAAGACTAGACAGACAAGACTAGACAGACAAGACTAGACAGACAAGACTAGACAGACAAGACTAGACAGACAAGACTAGACAGACAAGACTAGACAGACAAGACTAGACAGACAAGACTAGACAGACAAGACTAGACAGACAAGACTAGACAGACAAGACTAGACAGACAAGACTAGACAGACAAGACTAGACAGACAAGACTAGACAGACAAGACTAGACAGACAAGACTAGACAGACAAGACTAGACAGACAAGACTAGACAGACAATACTAGACAGACAAGACTAGACAGACAAGACTAGACAGACAAGACTAGACAGACAAGACTAGACAGACAAGACTAGACAGACAAGACTAGACAGACAAGACTAGACAGACAAGACTAGACAGACAAGACTAGACAGACAAGACTAGACAGACAAGACTAGACAGACAAGACTAGACAGACAAGACTAGACAGACAAGACTAGACAGACAAGACTAGACAGACAAGACTAGACAGACAAGACTAGACAGACAAGACTAGACAGACAAGACTAGACAGACAAGACTAGACAGACAAGACTAGACAGACAAGACTAGACAGACAAGACTAGACAGACAAGACTAGACAGACAAGACTAGACAGACAAGACTAGACAGACAAGACTAGACAGACAAGACTAGACAGACAAGACTAGACAGACAAGACTAGACAGACAAGACTAGACAGACAAGACTAGACAGACAAGACTAGACAAGACTAGACAGACAAGACTAGACAGACAAGACTAGACAGACAAGACTAGACAGACAAGACTAGACAGACAAGACTAGACAGACAAGACTAGACAGACAAGACTAGACAGACAAGACTATACAGACAAGACTAGACAGACAAGATTAGACAGACAAGACTAGACAGACAAGACTAGACAGACAAGACTAGACAGACAAGACTAGACAAACAAGACTAGACAGACAAGACTAGACAGACAAGACTAGACAGACAATACTAGACAGACAAGGCTAGACAGACAAGACTAGACAGACAAGACTAGACAGACAAGACTAGACAGACAAGACTAGACAGACAAGACTAGACAGACAACACTAGACAGACAAGACTAGACAGACAAGACTAGACAGACAAGACTAGACAGACAAGACTAGACAGACAAGACTAGACAGACAAGACTAGACAGACAAGACTAGACAGACAAGACTAGACAGACAAGACTAGACAGACAAGACTAGACAGACAAGACTAGACAGACAAGACTAGACAGACAAGACTAGACAGACAAGACTAGACAGACAAGACTAGACAGACAAGACTAGACAGACAAGACTAGACAGACAAGACTAGACAGACAAGACTAGACAGACAAGACTAGACAGACAAGACTAGACAGACAAGACTAGACAGACAAGACTAGACAGACAAGACTAGACAGACAAGACTAGACAGACAAGACTAGACAGACAAGACTACAAGAGTACACGTCTAGCGCTCAACCCGAACAGACGTCTGTCGCGATACAGTGTGCACGAGAGTATTGAAGTGAATTATATTAATTAATTTTGAGAAGAAATAATAATAATTTAAAAATGCCAAGAGATCTAAGATCAAACAGTACATCCGATAAATGTCATGAACAGGTTATTACGTACATGAATAGTACTGAGTTTGCAGATATTATTAGGCAAATAATACAGAAAGAAGTTGTGCCACTAAAAAAGCAGATTAGTGAACTTAACAACGAAGTACAACTCTTTAAATCTGAAAATAAACAGCTAATTGATATAATAAACACAAGGCAATCAAAACCCTCGGAGCGAAATTATAATATTATTGAAAAGGAGGCAACATCAGAGATGGAAGAAGTCGAAATCATCGCCGATAAAGCCGCCGCAGATAAATCCACCGCTGATAAACCCAGCGATGATAAATCTTTACCTTGGAGCGACACTCCAAGTCGCACCGAGCAGAAAAAACCAAAGCAAAACAATAGATCGACCGAAAACGCAGAACCAATTCAAAATAAAACAAACAACGAGAACTGGCAAACGCAACATAAACCCAACAATAAGAGAAGAACATCGCGTAATAATGGCATTGTAATAGGCTCCAACGCAGAAAATAAAGGAATTAGGGCAGTAACCAGATACGCCTATTTACATGTATCCAGATTAGAACCGCAAACCACGGAAGATGATGTAATGGAATATCTGAGAAGTAAAAATTTGGAATCGGCTGTTTGCAAAAAAATGATATCAAATAGGCCAGAAGAATATGCTTCATTTAAAGTGACGGTTCCATTAGATAAGCTAGATGAAGCAAAAAACCCTAATTTGTGGCCACGAAATACCTATATAAACCGTTTTTTCCTTTTTCTAGAACAGAACAACACACAAAAATAATACCCAATGCAGCAAATATAAATATGTTAATATATCTAAATATTCAATCTATCCGCAATAAAATATGCCAGTTAGAAGTAACAACTGAAGATGAAAAGCCCTTCTTCATCTGTCTGGCTGAAACATGGGCATCAACAGAAATCATTACCTCGCTCCATATAAGTAATTACCAGTTGGTCAGTCATTTCAGCAGAGTCAACTCAACGGGTGGTGGTGTGGCAATATTCGCTAGCGTCCCCGCACTTACAAATGGTTATGTTGAAAAACTAGATCTAGAAAACTCAGCTATAGAAAAGATAATAGAGGTATGTGGAATAGAGATGAATATAAAAGGTATACATTTGTTAATAATAAATATATATAGGCCACCTTTAGGATGTATAGGTACTTTCATGGCATCATTAGATAATATCTTACAGAGATATGCAAGAAATAATATGCAAGTCATCTTAGTTGGAGACTTCAATATTAATTTTGCAATCAGCACAAAAGAAACACACAACCTCACCAACCTATTAGAGGCATATGGCATGGGTGAATATATAAAGGAATACACAAGAATAACGACATACTCCAAAACTAGAATCGACAATATCTTTGCTACACAAGGTCTTGAACTAAAGACCTCAGCAGAAGATACCCCTATGTCTGATCATAGACTATTAAAATTGAGCACTATCAACAAAAAAATAGGAGGACAAAACCACATACTAATAAGGAATTTCTCGCTAACAAATAAAACGCGTTTTGCCGAACATCTCAGAAGAGAAACATGGGACGACGTCTTCCAAAATACCAGCTGCAACAGCAAGGCAATTGGCTTTATCAAATGCATCCAATATCATTTCTTCAACTGCTTTCCAATGATAAAAACCAAAATTAAAATAAAAACATGTGTTACTGAAGACGTGAGAAGATCTGCTACACAACTAAAAGACATGTTTGTACTACAAAAAAAATATCCAGAATTAAGAAGTCACTATACGAAACAAAAAGGTATACATTATAATTTAATCACGTCCACTAAACATTCTTTTTTTAGCCGAAGGATACTAGAAGCTCCAAATAGGGCTAAAGCCGTGTGGAATATCATACAAGAGCAGACGAATAAATCCAAACCATCCGGGATCATTCAAATAACAGACAACAATAATAAGGTTACAGCACCTGAAGACATAGCCAACAGTTTTAGCAGCTATTTCGAGCAAGCGCCCAAAGCAATTGTAGAAAATATTACTCCAACAAAGATATCGAATGACCATATGGAATTTAACGAAAAAACTATGTACTTACAAGAATTCACTGAAAACGAAATACTGGATATAATAATATCATTAAAAAATAAAACAACTAGAGGACCAGATGAAGTTCCTGGGAATATAATCAAGGAGTTCAAACATTTATTAGTAGAACCTATTACAAATATAATTAACGCCTCATTCACCGAAGAACAATTTCCAGAGGTATTAAAAATAGGTAAAATCATCCCAGTTTTCAAGAAAGGTGATAAAATGGAAATGCAGAATTATAGACCAATCGTCATCATACCGATTCTAGCAAAAATAATCGAATATGCTTTGTTAATAAGAATGACTGCTTTTATTGGAAAATATAATCTAATTCCAAAGCAACAGCATGGGTTTTGCAAAGGCAAATCTACTACAACCGCCTTGGTAGAATTTCACAGCAAACTAATTTACGAGGTAGATAATGGGAAATATCCCATTGGAATATTTTGTGACCTCACCAAGGCCTTCGACTGTGTTTCCCATAACAGATTAATAAATAAACTACATAACTATGGAATCAGAGGGAAAGTTTCGAGATGGATTCAATCTTACCTTTCAAATCGAAAACAGTACCTTTCTGTGAGGAGTGGTAATGTAGTTGGCCAGTCGGACATTTTAACTACAAATATTGGGGTCCCCCAAGGAAGCATTCTGGCACCAACGTTGTTTCTATTATACACTGCTGATCTACTGCACATTATACGCCGATGACACAAGCTTCATTGTGTCGGGGAACAACATCGTCCAGAATACGGATCAGGCGAAGCTACTATTAGAATCTCTAAATAAATGGTTCTCCGCAAATACTCTACACCTCAACAAAAGCAAAACGGAGTACATAGTGTTCAAAACAGCAAGAAGTACGTATGTCACAGATCTAGACCTAAAAATACAAAACTACAAAATCAATAGAACCAAACATGCCAAGTTTCTGGGTATTTATTTAGAGGAGCACCTTCGCTGGGAAACTACGACACAGAATATCTGTTCGGCACTACATAAGAAGGCTTATCAAACAACTATTCTGAGGAAACTACTAAACAGAGAAGATCTTCTAAAGTGGTATTATGCAGAAGTGCAGTCTTTGCTGTCCTATGGCATTATTCTATGGGGAGCTTCGTCACAAATAAAATACATTCAAATTGCACAGAAAAGAGTTATTCGAAATATCATAGGGTTAAAATGTACAGAATCATGTAAACCTCACTTCAAAAAAATCAGAATTCTAACAGTTGTTAGTCTATATATCTTCGAAACCACTATGTACATACACAAATCGCGAAGTAAGTTCCAAAAAAATGAAGACAAACATAATTACAATACGAGAAGTAAACATCTTCTCTGTACAGAAAAAAGAAACTTAGCCCTCTGTAGCCAAGGTGTAGAAAATAAAGGGATCCATATATACAATAAGCTTCCCGCAGACCTTAGAAATGAAACCTCCGATAAAAAATTTCGTAAGAAATTAAAAGTTTTATTAGAGTCAAATCCAGTATATTCTGTTGATGAATTTTTGTTGTTGTTATAATTTGTATTAATTATTTTTATACTATTTATCTTTATACAATTGTTGACACATCCTATAGATACTATGTATCTCATTTGGGAAATAAAGATTTTGAATTTGAATTTGAATTTGACTAGACAGACAAGACTAGACAGACAAGACTAGACAGACAAGACTAGACAGACAAGACTAGACAGACAAGACTAGACAGACAAGACTAGACAGACAAGACTAGACAGACAAGACTAGACAGACAAGACTAGACAGACAAGACTAGACAGACAAGACTAGACAGACAAGACTAGACAGACAAGACTAGACAGACTAGACAGACTAGACAGACTAGACAGACTAGACAGACTAGACAGACTAGACAGACTAGACAGACTAGACTAGACAGACAAGACTAGACAGACAAGACTAGACAGACAAGACTAGACAGACAAGACTAGACAGACAAGACTAGACAGACAAGACTAGACAGACAAGACTAGACAGACAAGACTAGACAGACAAGACTAGACAGACAAGACTAGACAGACAAGACTAGACAGACAAGACTAGACAGACAAGACTAGACAGACAAGACTAGACAGACAAGACTAGACAGACAAGACTAGACAGACAAGACTAGACAGACAAGACTAGACAGACAAGACTAGACAGACAAGACTAGACAGACAAGACTAGACAGACAAGACTAGACAGACAAGACTAGACAGACAAGACTAGACAGACAAGACTAGACAGACAAGACTAGACAGACAAGACTAGACAGACAAGACTAGACAGACAAGACTAGACAGACAAGACTAGACAGACAAGACTAGACAGACAAGACTAGACAGACAAGACTAGACAGACAAGACTAGACAGACAAGACTAGACAGACAAGACTAGACAGACAAGACTAGACAGACAAGACTAGACAGACAAGACTAGACAGACAAGACTAGACAGACAAGACTAGACAGACAAGACTAGACAGACAAGACTAGACAGACAAGACTAGACAGACAAGACTAGACAGACAAGACTAGACAGACAAGACTAGACAGACAAGACTAGACAGACAACACTAGACAGACAAGACTAGACAGACAAGACTAGACAGACAAGACTGGACAGACAAGACTAGACAGACAAGACTAGACAGACAAGACTAGACAGACAAGACTAGACAGACTAGACAGACAAGACTAGACAGACAAGACTAGACAGACAAGACTAGACAGACAAGACTAGACAGACAAGACTAGACAGATAAGACTAGACAGACAGGACTAGACAGACAAGACTAGACAGACAAGACTAGACAGACAAGTCTAGACAGACAAGACTAGACAGACAAGACCAGACACACAGGACTAGACAGACAAGACTAGACAGACAAGACTAGACAGACAAGACTAGACAGACAAGACTAGACAGACAAGACTAGACAGACAAGACTAGACAGACAAGACTAGACAGACAAGACTAGACAGACAAGACTAGACAGACAAGACTAGACAGACAAGACTAGACAGACAAGACTAGACAGACAAGACTAGACAGACAAGACTAGACAGACAAGACTAGACAGACAAGACTAGACAGACAAGACTAGACAGACAAGACTAGACAGACAAGACTAGACAGACAAGACTAGACAGACAAGACTAGACAGACAAGACTAGACAGACAAGACTAGACAAACAAGACTAGACAGACAAGACTAGACAGACAAGACTAGACAGACAAGACTAGACAGACAAGACTAGACAGACAAGACTAGACAGACAAGACTAGACAGACAAGACTAGACAGACAAGACTAGACAGACAAGACTAGACAGACAAAACTAGACAGACAAGACTAGACAGACAAGACTAGACAGACAAGACTAGACAGACAAGACTAGACAGACAAGACTAGACGAGACAAGACTAGACAGACAAGACTAGACAGACAAGACTAGACACACAAGACTAGACAGACAAGACTAGACAGACAAGACTAGACAGACAAGACTAGACAGACAAGACTAGACAGACATGAATAGACAGACAAAACTAGACAGACAAGACTAGACAGACAAGACTAGACAGACAAGACTAGACAGACAAGACTAGACAGACAAGACTAGACAGACAAGACTAGACAGACAAGACTAGACAGACAAGACTAGACAGACAAGACTAGACAGACAAGACTAGACAGACAAGACTAGACAGACAAGACTAGACAGACAAGACTAGACAGACAAGACTAGACAGACAAGACTAGACAGACAAGACTAGACAGACAAGACTAGACAGACAAGACTAGACAGACAAGACTAGACAGACAAGACTAGACAGACAAGACTAGACAGACAAGACTAGACAGACAAGACTAGACAGACAAGACTAGACAGACAAGACTAGACAGACAAGACTAGACAGACAAGACTAGACAGACAAGACTAGACAGACAAGACTAGACAGACAAGACTAGACAGACAAGACTAGACAGACAAGACTAGACAGACAAGACTAGACAGGACAAGACTAGACGGACAAGACTAGACAGACAAGACTAGACAGACAAGACTAGACAGACAAGACTAGACAGACAAGACTAGACAGACAAGACTAGACAGACAAGACTAGACAGACAAGACTAGACAGACAAGACTAGAGCAGACAAGACTAGACAGACAAGACTAGACAAGACTAGGACAGACAAGACTAGACAGACAAGACTAGACAGACAAGACTAGACAGACAAGACTAGACAGACAAGACTAGACAGACAAGACTAGACAGACAAGACTAGACAGACAAGACTAGACAGACAAGACTAGACAGACAAGACTAGACAGACAAGACTAGACAGACAAGACTAGACAGACAAGACTAGACAGACAAGACTAGAGCAGACAAGACTAGACAGACAAGACTAGACAGACAAGACTAGACAGACAAGACTAGACAGACAAGACTAGACAGACAAGACTAGACAGACAAGACTAGACAGACAAGACTAGACAGACAAGACTAGACAGACAAGACTAGACA
>CALYMW010000112.1:0-186308 GCA_944588485.1 Phosphuga atrata
AGTTCCCTTCAAAACTAGATCTCCATCCCTTCCACATGCGTTCTGCCGCCACCCACGCTTTTTTTGACACATAATCCACATGCTCCCTATTAGTGCACCCAGTTCCAAACACATATCCTAAATACCTAAACTTTTGCACCTCCTCAATTTCCTTTCCTAGCCATTCGAAACGTTCTTTCCTATATTTACCTCCCCTTTTAAAACGCATCCATTTAGTTTTTCCCACGTTTACATTTAGCTCTCTCTTTTTAAAATAACCTCTCAGCCTTTCAATCAACTCCTTCATTTCTCCTGCGGTTTTAGCGAACACTACCATATCGTCCGCGTAGGCTAAGCTCCACACTTTCTTTCTCCCTATAACCACGCCTCCAGCTTGGCCATCTGTCAACACTTTCTCCATGTCAGCCACATAGAGATTAAAAAGTGTAGGACTCAACGGGCATCCCTGCCTCAGACCCTTTCTTACTTCGAAATACTCAGATTCACACCCATTCACTCTAATCTTACATACTGTTTCCTTATATAACTCTCTTACATTCCTTATCACACTCTCTGAGATTCCCTTTTTTCCCAAGCACTCTACCAACTTCCCTCGATCTACCGAATCATACGCCGCCTTTAGGTCAATGAAAAGAGCAAACAGGCTCCCTCTGCTTATTTCTTGATCAATTATGTAGCGCAGGGTTACTAAATGCTCTATCGTACTCCGTCCCTCTCTGAAACCAGCTTGCACCTCTGGCACTAGATGCTTCTCCTCTATCTCTCTCCTCAACCGCTCGTCCAAGATTTTGGTGAAAATTTTATATGCCGAATTCACTAGCGTAATCCCCCTGTAGTTTCCTACATTTTCCCTATCTCCACTCTTATATATTGGGTGAATTATTCCCTCCTTCCAGCTCGTTGGTGCACTCTTTGCTCCCCTCCATACCAAATTCAATTCTTGGGTGATTCTAGTCTTACACTCTTTCGGGATAGCTTTCCAGGCTTCGTTTCCTACGCCGTCAGGGCCTGCCGCTTTTTTTTGTTTTAGTGCTGCTATAACCTTTTCCACTTCATCAATCTTTATTTCTTCTTGGCCTAAATCTTCCAAAGCTTGTTCCTCCCTTACTCTTCTATTCCCTACTCTTTCCTGTGGCTCGACTCCTTCCAACAAAACCATAAAGTGACTTTTCCACTTTTCCATCGGAATGCTGTTTGGAAATCGTTCTCTCCTCGCTCCTCTTTCTTTTAAATACTTCCAGAGCTGTGCTTCTGTTTTGATGTCAAGTATGCGCTGACGTTCTCTTCTCTCCCAATCCTGTTTTTTCTTCGTCTCCAAATCCTTTAATTCGCCTTTAGTCTTTAACCAATCTTCTTTACTACTGGTGCCCTCTCGCCACTTCCTCATAACCTCTCTATACGTTTGTTTCTCCGTCATATATTCTTTGTCTGCCCATGATCTTCCCAGTGATGCTGTTGTGATTTTCTTCTTTACCATTCCTGCCTCCATATTCTCTATAATCTTGTCTATATCTTTTAATTCCTTCCAGTTTATTGCTTCCATTCTAGCCCTATACTTCTCAGTCGCTTCGTTGTCCCATCTGGTAACCCATTTCTCCTCCCTAGATGCAATTATTGTTTTCGTCATCAAGCTTATTGCCACTGGCATGTGGTCTGAATCAATTCTCCCTCCTATCTCCATCTCTTTAATTTCCTGCCTTGCCGGGTCATTTGCCACTACCAGATCTATAGTCGATAATCCTCCTGCCCCCACAAATGTGAAATCTCCCTCCCAGTCTCCTTCCACACACCCATTTACAACGTCCCATTGATTTTCCCTTACCCATTCCGCCCACCCTCTCCCTTCTGCATTTCTAACTTTATCCTTGGCTTTCCTTATTATTTCTCTACCTTCACTATCCATTGTGTGGAACTGCTCTTCCCCGATTCTAACATTCCAATCGCCTCCTACCAGTAACTTTGCCATTACCGTTCCTTCTCCATTCATTTTTATTGCCTCTTTAATTACTTCCAGTCCTTTGTTGTTGTATACCGTGGCCACTTGCCACCAGGCTTCTTCTAATTCCACTTCCCTGCACACTACGCCTTCTGCCTCTTCCAGTCTTCTTGCTGACTCTTTGATATTCCTTTTAACTCCTGTTAATATACCCCCCTTTGCTCTTCCATACTTATATTCTCTCTGGGCTGGCTGCAATTTCCATCTATAGTCTTTGGGAAGTTTTCCTTTGCAGCTCTCCCATTCTTTTTCCTGCATCCAGGTCTCAACCAATCCAATTATATGAAATTTCTTGAGAAACATTATAATAGATCTGTTATCGCTTTCCAATTTCCTCTTCAGTCCCGCCACATTCCAAAAGAGTATCTTAATATTTTCCGTTAACCGTTCATCATTGTTCTTGTGTCTTCTCGCCATCTCTCTCTCTTTTATTTGAAACAGACTTAGTTTTTTGGCATAATTTTCTGTGACTCCTCCCATGTTACCCAATTTCCATCCACTTCCATCTTATTATAACCGATCTTCACTTTGTGCCCTCTATCTTTTAGCATCTTTGCTTTCTGTCGCAAATCCTTTTGAATTTCCTGTTCTTTCTTAGTAAAATCGTCTTGGATAAAAATATCAGACCCCTTCAGCTTATATTTATTTAGCATTATTTTTCTCTTTACTTCCCAACTTGTCAATTTTGCGACAATTGGCCCTTGGTTCGAACCTTTGTCTCCTATCTTGAACATGCTTCCTACCCCTTCTTTTACTCCAAATCTTTCTTCCAATAACCTTTTACCGTCTTCTAACCATCTCTCTCCTTTTACCCCATGAATCACAATATTATTTTTTATTTCCTTTCTTTCTCTTCTTTCTTCCATTTCTCTCAGTTGTTTTACTTCCTCTCTTAGCGAGTCTTGATCATTCTCCCCACTTCTGACGGAGTTTTCTCTCTCTATTCTGTAGTCGTCCTCCAACTTCTTTATTCTGCCCTTAATATCGGTGTTTTCGTTTTTTATCGCCTTCAATTGTGATATCATTTCCTCTTTCCACACCCTTTCCTTCTCCTCTACTTCCTTTTGTTCACTCCTAGCCCTTTCCATTTTTTCTTCGAGTTCTTTATTTTCTCTTCTCATTTCTTCCATCTTATTCTGGACGGCTTTAAAATCCTTCCTCATTTCCCGTAGCTCTTCAAAGATCTTCTCCAAAGCTCCTCCGATACCCACGCTCATTTCTCTTTTTTCCAAATCCTCTTTTTTGGAACGTTTTGCCAATTGTGTCGGCGACCGACTCAATTTCGCGCACCGATCAAAAGGACTTCTAACCTCACTGTTTGATCTTGGCCTGCTGTCGTGTTCCATTGCCTATGTCTTATTTATTATTTATTTATTTTCACTATGTTACCAAAAAGTTTAAAGATGGTACCCGGTCTCGAACCCGCGCGCAGTTGTGCTTAAATATTTTTTCTCCACTTCTCCGGTTCACTCGCTTATATTCTAACGTTTACAATTAGTTTATTGTTTATTTCACATCCAAACTTCGAGATTTTTTTTTTTTACTGTGGCGAGAAAGAACTTTTATCGGCGACAGTTTAACAGTTTTTTTTCAACAGAAAAACACTTTAGGCTCGCACCGTACTATCATGGAGATAAGGAATAGATGTAGCAGTTGTTTTTTGTCGTATTTAATAGAATTTAATCACAATTTGTGCAAAGTTAATTATTTAATAACACAAAAACGAGCTGTTTATCACCGTAGACCATTACATGAACAGATACACAACACTTTTATTTATTCAGTAGCAAAATTTCGGTACCTTAAAGGATTGATTTCTGACGATTTTTTATAACTTTCTGGATCACACTGAAAGACGTCCGTCCGCCTCACTGACTTTGACAAGACTGGACAGACAAGACTAGACAGACAAGACTAGACAGACAAGACTAGACAGACAAGACTAGACAGACAAGACTAGACAGACAAGACTAGACAGACAAGACTAGACAGACAAGACTAGACAGACAAGACTAGACAGACAAGACTAGACAGACAAGACTAGACAGACAAGACTAGACAGACAAGACTAGACAGACAAGACTAGACAGACAAGACTAGACAGACAAGACTAGACAGACAAGACTAGACAGACAAGACTAGACAGACAAGACTAGACAGACAAGACTAGACAGACAAGACTAGACAGACAAGACTAGACAGACAAGACTAGACAGACAAGACTAGACAGACAAGACTAGACAGACAAGACTAGACAGACAAGACTAGACAGACAAGACTAGACAGACAGGACTAGACAGACAGGACTAGACAGACAAGACTATACAGACAAGACTAGACAGACAAGACTAGACAGACAAGACTAGACAGACAAGACTAGACAGACAAGACTAGACAGACAAGACTAGACAGACAAGACTAGACAGACAAGACTAGACAGACAAGACTAGACAGACAAGACTAGACAGACAAGACTAGACAGACAAGACTAGACAGACAAGACTAGACAGACAAGACTAGACAGACAAGACTAGACAGACAAGACTAGACAGACAAGACTAGACAGACAAGACTAGACAGACAAGACTAGACAGACAAGACTAGACAGACAAGACTAGACAGACAAGACTAGACAGACAAGACTAGACAGACAAGACTAGACAGACAAGACTAGACAGACAAGACTAGACAGACAAGACTAGACAGACAAGACTAGACAGACAAGACTAGACAGACAAGACTAGACAGACAAGACTAGACAGACAAGACTAGACAGACAAGACTAGACAGACAAGACTAGACAGACAAGACTAGACAGACAAGACTAGACAGACAAGACTAGACAGACAAGACTAGACAGACAAGACTAGACAGACAAGACTAGACAGACAAGACTAGACAGACAAGACTAGACAGACAAGACTAGACAGACAAGACTAGACAGACAAGACTAGACAGACAAGACTAGACAGACAAGACTAGACAGACAAGACTAGACAGACAAGACTAGACAGACAAGACTAGACAGACAAGACTAGACAGACAAGACTAGACAGACAAGACTAGACAGACAAGACTAGACAGACAAGACTAGACAGACAAGACTAGACAGACAAGACTAGACAGACAAGACTAGACAGACAAGACTAGACAGACAAGACTAGACAGACAAGACTAGACAGACAAGACTAGACAGACAAGACTAGACAGACAAGACTAGACAGACAAGACTAGACAGACAAGACTAGACAGACAAGACTAGACAGACAAGACTAGACAGACAAGACTAGACAGACAAGACTAGACAGACAAGACTAGACAGACAAGACTAGACAGACAAGACTAGACAGACAAGACTAGACAGACAAGACTAGACAGACAAGACTAGACAGACAAGACTAGACAGACAAGACTAGACAGACAAGACTAGACAGACAAGACTAGACAGACAAGACTAGACAGACAAGACTAGACAGACAAGACTAGACAGACAAGACTAGACAGACAAGACTAGACAGACAAGACTAGACAGACAAGACTAGACAGACAAGACTAGACAGACAAGACTAGACAGACAAGACTAGACAGACAAGACTAGACAGACAAGACTAGACAGACAAGACTAGACAGACAAGACTAGACAGACAAGACTAGACAGACAAGACTAGACAGACAAGACTAGACAGACAAGACTAGACAGAAAAGACTAGACAGACAAGACTAGACAGACAAGACTAGACAGACAAGACTAGACAGACAAGACTAGACAGACAAGACTAGACAGACAAGACTAGACAGACAAGACTAGACAGACAAGACTAGACAGACAAGACTAGACAGACAAGACTAGACAGACAAGACTAGACAGACAAGACTAGACAGACAAGACTAGACAGACAAGACTAGACAGACAAGACTAGACAGACAAGACTAAACAGACAAGACTAGACAGACAAGACTAGACAGACAAGACTAGACAGACAAGACTAGACAGACAAGACTAGACAGACAAGACTAGACAGACAAGACTAGACAGACAAGACTAGACAGACAAGACTAGACAGACAAGACTAGACAGACAAGACTAGACAGACAAGACTAGACAGACAAGACTAGACAGACAAGACTAGACAGACAAGACCAGACAGACAAGACTAGACAGACAAGACTAGACAGACAAGAATAGACAGACAAGACTAGACAGATAAGACTAGACAGACAAGACTAGACAGACAAGACTAGACAGACAAGACTAGACAGACAAGACTAGACAGACAAGACTAGACAGACAAGACTAGACAGACAAGACTAGACAGACAAGACTAGACAGACGACTAGACAGACAAGACTAGACAGACAAGACTAGACACACAAGACTAGACAGACAAGACTTGACAGACAAGACTAGACAGACAAGACCAGACAAACAAGACCAGACAGACAAGACCAGACAGACAAGACTAGACAGACAAGACTGGACAGACAAGACTAGACAGACAAGACTAGACAGACAAGACTAGACAGACAAGACTACACGGACAAGACAAGACAGACAAGACTAGACAGACAAGACTAGACAGACAAGACTAGACAGACAAGACTAGACAGACAAGACTAGACAGACAAGACTAGACAGACAAGACTAGACAGACAAGACTAGACATACAAGACTAGACAGACAAGGCTAAAGAGACAAGACTAGACAGACAAGACTAGACAGGCAAGACTAGACAGACAAGACTAGACAGACAAGACTAGACAGACAAGACTAGACAGACAAGACTAGACAGACAAGACTAGACAGACAAGACTAGACAGACAAGACTAGACAGACAAGACTAGACAGACAAGACTAGACAGACAAGACTAGACAGACAAGACTAGACAGACAAGACTAGACAGACAAGACTAGACAGACAAGACTAGACAGACAAGACTAGACAGACAAGACTAGACAGACAAGACTAGACAGACAAGACTAGACAAACAAAGACTAGACAGACAAGACTAGACAGACAAGACTAGACAGACAAGACTAGACAGACAAGACTTGACAGACAAGACTAGACAGACAAGACTAGACAGACAAGACTAGACAGACAAGACTAGACAGACAAGACTAGACAGACAAGACTAGACAGACAAGACTAGACAGACAAGACTAGACAGACAAGACTAGACAGACAAGACTAGACAGACAAGGACTAGACAGACAAGACTAGACAGACAAGACTAGACAGACAAGACTAGACAGACAAGACTAGACAGACAAGACTAGACAGACAAGACTAGACAGACAAGACTAGACAGACAAGACTAGACAGACAAGACTAGACAGACAAGACTAGACAGACAAGACTAGACAGACAAGACTAGACAGACAAGACTAGACAGACAAGACTAGACAGACAAGACTAGACAGACAAGACTAGACAGACAAGACTAGACAGACAAGACTAGACAGACAAGACTAGACAGACAAGACTAGACAGACAAGACTAGACAGACAAGACTAGACAGACAAGACTAGACAGACAAGACTAGACAGACAAGACTAGACAGACAAGACTAGACAGACAAGACTAGACAGACAAGACTAGACAGACAAGACTAGACAGACAAGACTAGACAGACAAGACTAGACAGACAAGACTAGACAGACAAGACTAGACAGACAAGACTAGACAGACAAGACTAGACAGACAAGACTAGACAGACAAGACTAGACAGACAAGACTAGACAGACAAGACTAGACAGACAAGACTAGACAGACAAGACTAGACAGACAAGACTAGACAGACAAGACTAGACAGACAAGACTAGACAGACAAGACTAGACAGACAAGACTAGACAGACAAGACTAGACAGACAAGACTAGACAGACAAGACTAGACAGACAAGACTAGACAGACAAGACTAGACAGACAAGACTAGACAGACAAGACTAGACAGACAAGACTAGACAGACAAGACTAGACAGACAAGACTAGACAGACAAGACTAGACAGACAAGACTAGACAGACAAGACTAGACAGACAAGACTAGACAGACAAGACTAGACAGACAAGACTAGACAGACAAGACTAGACAGACAAGACTAGACAGACAAGACTAGACAGACAAGACTAGACAGACAAGACTAGACAGACAAGACTAGACAGACAAGACTAGACAGACAAGACTAGACAGACAAGACTAGACAGACAAGACTAGACAGACAAGACTAGACAGACAAGACTAGACAGACAAGACTAGACAGACAAGACTAGACAGACAAGACTAGACAGACAAGACTAGACAGACAAGACTAGACAGACAAGACTAGACAGACAAGACTAGACAGACAAGACTAGACAGACAAGACTAGACAGACAAGACTAGACAGACAAGACTAGACAGACAAGACTAGACAGACAAGACTAGACAGACAAGACTAGACAGACAAGACTAGACAGACAAGACTAGACAGACAAGACTAGACAGACAAGACTAGACAGACAAGACTAGACAGACAAGACTAGACAGACAAGACTAGACAGACAAGACTAGACAGACAAGACTAGACAGACAAGACTAGACAGACAAGACTAGACAGACAAGACTAGACAGACAAGACTAGACAGACAAGACTAGACAGACAAGACTAGACAGACAAGACTAGACAGACAAGACTAGACAGACAAGACTAGACAGACAAGACTAGACAGACAAGACTAGACAGACAAGACTAGACAGACAAGACTAGACAGACAAGACTAGACAGACAAGACTAGACAGACAAGACTAGACAGACAAGACTAGACAGACAAGACTAGACAGACAAGACTAGACAGACAAGACTAGACAGACAAGACTAGACAGACAAGACTAGACAGACAAGACTAGACAGACAACTAGACAGACAAGACTAGACAGACAAGACTAGACAGACAAGACTAGACAGACAAGACTAGACAGACAAGACTAGACAGACAAGACTAGACAGACAAGACTAGACAGACAAGACTAGACAGACAAGACTAGACAGACAAGACTAGACAGACAAGACTAGACAGACAAGACTAGACAGACAAGACTAGACAGACAAGACTAGACAGACAAGACTAGACAGACAAGACTAGACAGACAAGACTAGACAGACAAGACTAGACAGACAAGACTAGACAGACAAGACTAGACAGACAAGACTAGACAGACAAGACTAGACAGACAAGACTAGACAGACAAGACTAGACAGACAAGACTAGACAGACAAGACTAGACAGACAAGACTAGACAGACAAGACTAGACAGACAAGACTAGACAGACAAGACTAGACAGACAAGACTAGACAGACAAGACTAGACAGACAAGACTAGACAGACAAGACTAGACAGACAAGACTAGACAGACAAGACTAGACAGACAAGACTAGACAGACAAGACTAGACAGACAAGACTAGACAGACAAGACTAGACAGACAAGACTAGACAGACAAGACTAGACAGACAAGACTAGACAGGCAAGACTAGACAGACAAGACTAGACAGACAAGACTAGACAGACAAGACTAGACAGACAAGACTAGACAGACAAGACTAGACAGACAAGACTAGACAGACAAGACTAGACAGACAAGACTAGACAGACAAGACTAGACAGACAAGACTAGACAGACAAGACTAGACAGACAAGACTAGACAGACAAGACTAGACAGACAAGACTAGACAGACAAGACTAGACAGACAAGACTAGACAGACAAGACTAGACAGACAAGACTAGACAGACAAGACTAGACAGACAAGACTAGACAGACAAGACTAGACAGACAAGACTAGACAGACAAGACTAGACAGACAAGACTAGACAGACAAGACTAGACAGACAAGACTAGACAGACAAGACTAGACAGACAAGACTAGACAGACAAGACTAGACAGACAAGACTAGACAGACAAGACTAGACAGACAAGACTAGACAGACAAGACTAGACAGACAAGACTAGACAGACAAGACTAGACAGACAAGACTAGACAGACAAGACTAGACAGACAAGACTAGACAGACAAGACTAGACAGACAAGACTAGACAGACAAGACTAGACAGACAAGACTAGACAGACAAGACTAGACAGACAAGACTAGACAGACAAGACTAGACAGACAAGACTAGACAGACAAGACTAGACAGACAAGACTAGACAGACAAGACTAGACAGACAAGACTAGACAGACAAGACTAGACAGACAAGACTAGACAGACAAGACTAGACAGACAAGACTAGACAGACAAGACTAGACAGACAAGACTAGACAGACAAGACTAGACAGACAAGACTAGACAGACAAGACTAGACAGACAAGACTAGACAGACAAGACTAGACAGACAAGACTAGACAGACAAGACTAGACAGACAAGACTAGACAGACAAGACTAGACAGACAAGACTAGACAGACAAGACTAGACAGACAAGACTAGACAGACAAGACTAGACAGACAAGACTAGACAGACAAGACTAGACAGACAAGACTAGACAGACAAGACTAGACAGACAAGACTAGACAGACAAGACTAGACAGACAAGACTAGACAGACAAGACTAGACAGACAAGACTAGACAGACAAGACTAGACAGACAAGACTAGACAGACAAGACTAGACAGACAAGACTAGACAGACAAGACTAGACAGACAAGACTAGACAGACAAGACTAGACAGACAAGACTAGACAGACAAGACTAGACAGACAAGACTAGACAGACAAGACTAGACAGACAAGACTAGACAGACAAGACTAGACAGACAAGACTAGACAGACAAGACTAGACAGACAAGACTAGACAGACAAGACTAGACAGACAAGACTAGACAGACAAGACTAGACAGACAAGACTAGACAGACAAGACTAGACAGACAAGACTAGACAGACAAGACTAGACAGACAAGACTAGACAGACAAGACTAGACAGACAAGACTAGACAGACAAGACTAGACAGACAAGACTAGACAGACAAGACTAGACAGACAAGACTAGACAGACAAGACTAGACAGACAAGACTAGACAGACAAGACTAGACAGACAAGACTAGACAGACAAGACTAGACAGACAAGACTAGACAGACAAGACTAGACAGACAAGACTAGACAGACAAGACTAGACAGACAAGACTAGACAGACAAGACTAGACAGACAAGACTAGACAGACAAGACTAGACAGACAAGACTAGACAGACAAGACTAGACAGACAAGACTAGACAGACAAGACTAGACAGACAAGACTAGACAGACAAGACTAGACAGACAAGACTAGACAGACAAGACTAGACAGACAAGACTAGACAGACAAGACTAGACAGACAAGACTAGACAGACAAGACTAGACAGACAAGACTAGACAGACAAGACTAGACAGACAAGACTAGACAGACAAGACTAGACAGACAAGACTAGACAGACAAGACTAGACAGACAAGACTAGACAGACAAGACTAGACAGACAAGACTAGACAGACAAGACTAGACAGACAAGACTAGACAGACAAGACTAGACAGACAAGACTAGACAGACAAGACTAGACAGACAAGACTAGACAGACAAGACTAGACAGACAAGACTAGACAGACAAGACTAGACAGACAAGACTAGACAGACAAGACTAGACAGACAAGACTAGACAGACAAGACTAGACAGACAAGACTAGACAGACAAGACTAGACAGACAAGACTAGACAGACAAGACTAGACAGACAAGACTAGACAGACAAGACTAGAAAGACAAGGCTAGACAGACAAGACTAGACAGACAAGACTGGACAGACAAGACTGGACAGACAAGACTAGACAGACAAGACTAGACAGACAAGACTGGACAGACAAGACTGGACAGACAAGACTAGACAGACAATGCTGGACAGACAATGCTGGACAGACAATGCTGGACAGACAATGCTGGACAGACAATGCTGGACAGACAATGCTGGACAGACAATGCTCGACAGACAATGCTGGACAGACAATGCTGAACAGACAATGCTGAACAGACAAAGCTGGACAGACAATGCTGGACGGTCAAAGCTAGACAGACAATGCTGGACAGACAATGCTCGACAGACAATGCTGGACAGACAATGCTCGACAGACAATGCTGGACAGACAATGCTGAACAGACAATGCTAAACAGACAATGCTGGACAGACAATGCTAGACAGACAATGCTGGACAGACAATGCTGGACAGACAATGCTGGACAGACAATGCTGGACAGACAATGCTCGACAGACAATGCTGGATAGACAAGACTGGACAGACAAGACTGGACAGACAAGACTGGACAGAAAAGACTGGACAGACCAGATTAGACAGACAAGACTAGACAGCCAAGACTAAACAGACAAGACTAGACAGACAAGACTAGACAGACAAGACTAGACAGACAAGACTAGACAGACAAGACTAGACAGACAAGACTAGACAGACAAGACTAGACAGACAAGACTAGACAGACAAGACTAGACAGACAAGACTAGACAGACAAGACTAGACAGACAAGACTAGACAGACAAGACTAGACAGACAAGACTAGACAGACAAGACTAGACAGACAAGACTAGACAGACAAGACTAGACAGACAAGACTAGACAGACAAGACTAGACAGACAAGACTAGACAGACAAGACTAGACAGACAAGACTAGACAGACAAGACTAGACAGACAAGACTAGACAGACAAGACTAGACAGACAAGACTAGACAGACAAGACTAGACAGACAAGACTAGACAGACAAGACTAGACAGACAAGACTAGACAGACAAGACTAGACAGACAAGACTAGACAGACAAGACTAGACAGACAAGACTAGACAGACAAGACTAGACAGACAAGACTAGACAGACAAGACTAGACAGACAAGACTAGACAGACAAGACTAGACAGACAAGACTAGACAGACAAGACTAGACTGGACAGACAAGAATGGACAGACAAGACTGGACAGACAAGACTTGACAGACAAGACTGGACAGACAAGACTTGACAGACAAGACTGGACAGACAAGACTAGACAGACAAGACTAGACAGACAAGATTAGACAGACAAGACTAGGCAGACAAAACTAGACAGACAAGACTGGACAGACAAGACTAGACAGACAAGATTAGACAGACAGGACTAGACAGACAAGACTAGACAGACAAGACTAGAGAGACAAGACTAGACAGACAAGACTAGACAGACAAGACTAGACAGACAAGACTAGACAGACAAGACTAGACAGACAAGACTAGACAGACAAGACTAGACAGACAAGACTAGACAGACAAGACTAGACAGACAAGACTAGACAGACAAGACTAGACAGACAAGACTAGACAGACAAGACTAGACAGACAAGACTAGACAGACAAGACTAGACAGACAAGACTAGACAGACAAGACTAGACAGACAAGACTAGACAGACAAGACTAGACAGACAAGACTAGACAGACAAGACTAGACAGACAAGACTAGACAGACAAGACTAGACAGACAAGACTAGACAGACAAGACTAGACAGACAAGACTAGACAGACAAGACTAGACAGACAAGACTAGACAGACAAGACTAGACAGACAAGACTAGACAGACAAGACTAGACAGACAAGACTAGACAGACAAGACTAGACAGACAAGACTAGACAGACAAGACTAGACAGACAAGACTAGACAGACAAGACTAGACAGACAAGACTAGACAGACAAGACTAGACAGACAAGACTAGACAGACAAGACTAGACAGACAAGACTAGACAGACAAGACTAGACAGACAAGACTAGACAGACAAGACTAGACAGACAAGACTAGACAGACAAGACTAGACAGACAAGACTAGACAGACAAGACTAGACAGACAAGACTAGACAGACAAGACTAGACAGACAAGACTAGACAGACAAGACTAGACAGACAAGACTAGACAGACAAGACTAGACAGACAAGACTAGACAGACAAGACTAGACAGACAAGACTAGACAGACAAGACTAGACAGACAAGACTAGACAGACAAGACTAGACAGACAAGACTAGACAGACAAGACTAGACAGACAAGACTAGACAGACAAGACTAGACAGACAAGACTAGACAGACAAGACTAGACAGACAAGACTAGACAGACAAGACTAGACAGACAAGACTAGACAGACAAGACTAGACAGACAAGACTAGACAGACAAGACTAGACAGACAAGACTAGACAGACAAGACTAGACAGACAAGACTAGACAGACAAGACTAGACAGACAAGACTAGACAGACAAGACTAGACAGACAAGACTAGACAGACAAGACTAGACAGACAAGACTAGACAGACAAGACTAGACAGACAAGACTAGACAGACAAGACTAGACAGACAAGACTAGACAGACAAGACTAGACAGACAAGACTAGACAGACAAGACTAGACAGACAAGACTAGACAGACAAGACTAGACAGACAAGACTAGACAGACAAGACTAGACAGACAAGACTAGACAGACAAGACTAGACAGACAAGACTAGACAGACAAGACTAGACAGACAAGACTAGACAGACAAGACTAGACAGACAAGACTAGACAGACAAGACTAGACAGACAAGACTAGACAGACAAGACTAGACAGACAAGACTAGACAGACAAGACTAGACAGACAAGACTAGACAGACAAGACTAGACAGACAAGACTAGACAGACAAGACTAGACAGACAAGACTAGACAGACAAGACTAGACAGACAAGACTAGACAGACAAGACTAGACAGACAAGACTAGACAGACAAGACTAGACAGACAAGACTAGACAGACAAGACTAGACAGACAAGACTAGACAGACAAGACTAGACAGACAAGACTAGACAGACAAGACTAGACAGACAAGACTAGACAGACAAGACTAGACAGACAAGACTAGACAGACAAGACTAGACAGACAAGACTAGACAGACAAGACTAGACAGACAAGACTAGACAGACAAGACTAGACAGACAAGACTAGACAGACAAGACTAGACAGACAAGACTAGACAGACAAGACTAGACAGACAAGACTAGACAGACAAGACTAGACAGACAAGACTAGACAGACAAGACTAGACAGACAAGACTAGACAGACAAGACTAGACAGACAAGACTAGACAGACAAGACTAGACAGACAAGACTAGACAGACAAGACTAGACAGACAAGACTAGACAGACAAGACTAGACAGACAAGACTAGACAGACAAGACTAGACAGACAAGACTAGACAGACAAGACTAGACAGACAAGACTAGACAGACAAGACTAGACAGACAAGACTAGACAGACAAGACTAGACAGACAAGACTAGACAGACAAGACTAGACAGACAAGACTAGACAGACAAGACTAGACAGACAAGACTAGACAGACAAGACTAGACAGACAAGACTAGACAGACAAGACTAGACAGACAAGACTAGACAGACAAGACTAGACAGACAAGACTAGACAGACAAGACTAGACAGACAAGACTAGACAGACAAGACTAGACAGACAAGACTAGACAGACAAGACTAGACAGACAAGACTAGACAGACAAGACGGGACAAACAAAACTAGACAGACAAGACTAGACAGACAAGACTAGACAGACAAGACTAGACAGACAAGACTAGACAGACAAGACTAGACAGACAAGACTAGACAGACAAGACTAGACAGACAAGACTAGACAGACAAGACTAGACAGACAAGACTAGACAGACAAGACTAGACAGACAAGACTAGACAGACAAGTCTGAACTCTCAACGCGAGTGGTTGTGTGCTCTCAGTTCTTTAAACCGAAAACTTTTATTTTATTATTCTTTATTAATTTTTGGCAAAGCCGGAATATTTGAATAACCAAAATGTCTAGACATCTAAGATCTACCACAGCTACAGACAATCACAGTGATGTAATAATCACATTCTTAAGAAGCGCTGATTTTGCAGACATTTTAAGTGCATCGTTAAATGAAAAAGTAAGCCCTCTGCAAGATTACATTACTGAATTAACTGATCAAATCAAGGCTCTTATAATGGATAAGAAGGATCTAAAGGAAAAATTAACTAAAATACAATCGCAGCTGGCTCAACATCCCACGGCTATTCAAGAGGAGAAGCACACGACAGGCGAAAACTCTAGCGATAACAATAACACCAATGTCATCGTCACAAATCCACATCGCACCGACACTATAGAGATAGCAACTAAAAAACAGGTACCGATTTCAGGCACCGAGAATAAAGTTGATAAAGAAAATGATACGGACAAGGAGAGATGGGAAGTCCAGAAAAAAACTACAAAAAAGAAGCGTCGTTCAAATATAATTATTGGAACAAACACGGAGTCGGCAAATATAAAAGCGGTTACGAAATTTGCGCATTTACACATCTCGAGACTTGAACCACAACTGAGCGAAAATGACATAACAGCGTACTTGAGAACCAAAAACTTTAAAAATATTATATGTAAAAAGATGACCTCAAACCGCCCCGAGGAATATTCTTCCTTTAAAGTTTCACTCCCTCTGGAAAATCTTGAGGATATCAAAAAACCAGAATTATGGCCCCGTTATACGCACATAAACCGTTTTTTTCTGAACCTGGAGAAGAACAAATTAACAAAATAATTAATTTTCCTGTAAATAAAATAACTACAAATACTGTCATGTACATGAATATTCAATCTATTAACAACAAAATCCCACATTTGGAAATTTTAATTGATGAAATAAATCCGTTTTTTATCTGCCTAACAGAAACTTGGGTCAGTCACGAAAATCTGAAAAGTCTATATCTGCACTGTAGCTTCACGCTGATTAGTTCCTTTTGCAGATCCATATCTACCGGAGGTGGTGTCGCAATCTGGAGTAGAAATACTTTGGATGAAGGTACGATCACCGTAGAAGAAATACCAATTCAATCAATCGAGAAACACATAGAAATCTGTGGAATCGTTTGGAAATCCAAACGAGAATCGACCATAATAATTAATTTATATAGGCCACCAAATGGATGTATAGCAACCTTTATGCTTACGCTAGATTGCGTACTTCACCAATATTTTAATAAATCAAAAAAACTAGTTGTTACTGGAGACTTCAACATTAACTTCACTGGAAATTCAAAAGAAAAAGTTAATTTAATAAACCTTATGTTATCGCATGGTTTGGAGGAACAAGTTAGAGAATACACCAGAATAACACCTACTTCACAAAGCTGCATTGACAATATTTTTGTAAATTTCAGTCAAACTTCGACGTCCGTTTCCGACTCGGCTATAACTGATCATAGAATCCTTGTTCTCAGCAGAGATGTAACCGTTAAAGCAGATACTTACTACTTTAAACGAAAATTTAGCCAAATGCATAAAGAACAATTTGCTCAAAGTCTAGAAGAGGAATCATGGACAAAGATATATGAGGCAGCTAATATAAACGACAAATGCACATATTTTCTTAACACGCTGCACTATCACTTTAACACATACTTCCCTATAGTGAAAGTTCACCGAAGAGAAAAGACTTGGATAACCAATGATGCTAAAAGGGCAAGTAGGGATCTAAAAGACCTGTTTGTACTCCAGAAGAAGTACCCTTTCTTACGAGTAGTATACCTATATAAAAAAAAATGCTACGGCGTCTATTTAACTCAGCTTAAAAAACAATTCTTTAGCAAATTACTAAAGACCTCGGAGTGCAAACAGAAAACAGTCTGGAAGATTATCAACCAGCAGACAAATAAGTCTACGAGAAAAGAAGAGATCCATCTAAACCACAATGGCTCCAGCATCGACGACCCGGAGAGAATATCAACTCTTTTCAATGAATTCTTCTTACAAGCTCCGGAGTTAATAACCCAAAACATTACTCCATCAAGCATATCAAACCATCATATGTCTTTCAATAGCGAAACCATGTATCTGGAGGATTTTTCAGAGAATGAAATCACCTGGCTTATAAAAGGGAAATTAAAAAACAAATCAACATGTGGCCTAGATCTACTCCCATGCAATGTTTTTAAGCAATACGTAGATCTGTTAGCTCGTCCTATTACGCATATAGTTAACTATTCGTTCGATACGGAAGAGTTTCCAGAAATACTAAAAACCGCCAAAATCGTGCCGATCTACAAGAAAGGGGAAAAAACAATTCTAAATAACTACCGACCAATTGCGATATTATCTGTAATGTCTAAAGTGATGGAATATTGTATGCTCCATAGGCTTACTCCTTTTATAGAGAAACATCATCTGATCCCCAAGGAACAGCACGGCTTCCGTAGGGGAAAATCTACAACTACGGCGATCATAGAATTCTATTCCAAGGTTCTACAAGAAGTTGATGAAGGAAAACATCCAGTCGGGATTTTTTGTGACCTTTCTAAGGCTTTCGACTGCGTGTCTCACCAACAATTATTAAATAAAATATATACAATGGGCATACGAGGTAAATCGCATAATTGGATAAAATCATTTCTTCAAGAGAGAAGGCAATGTGTGGAAATCACTGTTATGAATAAAACATTTAAATCTGCACCGGCAAGTATAAATATTGGTGTTCCGCAAGGAAGTGTCCTTTCCCCTACACTCTTCCTTCTCTATCTAGCAGACCTACCACGTTTTATAAACAGTAATCACTGTACAATATATGCAGATGATTCTAGCTTTCTCGTATCGGAGATTTCAAGAAATCTGACTCAAATAGAAGCCAACAAACTATTAAGCAAAATCGTAAACTGGTTCTCCAGTAACAATCTGTTCCTTAATGGTAGCAAAACAGAATACGTAATTTTTCAAACTCAAAGAAGCTCCCGAGCAGATAACATTTCCATAGGAACTAATAACTTTCAATTAAATAGAGCACCGGCTACAAAGTTCCTAGGACTGCAAATCGAGGAATCCTTAACATGGAATTTGCAGATTGAGAACTTATGTAAAAGATTGCATAATAAGGCTTACTCAATCAGAAGATTATGTCGGCTATTGAATAGATCTGACATCCTTATCTATTACTTCTCTGAAGTTCAGTCAATACTATCTTACGGTATTTCAGTATGGGGAGTCTCTCCCAAAACTGAAATTCTCTTAATTGCTCAAAAAAATGTGATCCGTGCAATAATGGGTATTCCTAGAACAGTTTCATGTAGAACTCACTTTAGACAACTGGGGATCCTAACAGTCGTCAGTCTTTATATTCTGGAAGTGGCCTGCCTAATCCACAAAAACAAAGCAAACTTACAAAGAAATATGGACAAACATAACCATTTTACAAGAGGACATAGAAAGTTGTATGCTCCTAAAAGCAATCTTACAATCAGTAGCAAATCTCCAACCGTCTACGGAGTCTTCATTTACAATAAGCTACCAGCGAGCATGACAGAAGAAAAATCCCATACTGTTTTTAGAAAAAAACTGAAATTATTTTTGTTGAGGGAATCAATCTATAGCCTACAGGAATTCTTCAACTTATGTTAGGAGTATATTTGTCATTTTTGTTGAAATATAATCAGTTCAATTACTGTAATTACTTCTTATTATTATTCTTTATTATTTATATATACTATTTTGTTTTTGTTTTTGATTTTCTTTCCATTTGACTTTTACACATATGTTTTCTGTACATCTATACTGTAATAAATATATTATGATTATGATTATGATATGATTATGACTAGACAGACAAGACTAGACAGACAAGACTAGACAGACAAGACTAGACAGACAAGACTAGACAGACAAGACTAGACAGACAAGACTAGACAGACAAGACTAGACAGACAAGACTAGACAGACAAGACTAGACAGACAAGACTAGACAGACAAGACTAGACAGACAAGACTAGACAGACAAGACTAGACAGACAAGACTAGACAGACAAGACTAGACAGACAAGACTAGACAGACAAGACTAGACAGACAAGACTAGACAGACAAGACTAGACAGACAAGACTAGACAGACAAGACTAGACAGACAAGACTAGACAGACAAGACTAGACAGACAAGACTAGACAGACAAGACTAGACAGACAAGACTAGACAGACAAGACTAGACAGACAAGACTAGACAGACAAGACTAGACAGACAAGACTAGACAGACAAGACTAGACAGACAAGACTAGACAGACAAGACTAGACAGACAAGACTAGACAGACAAGACTAGACAGACAAGACTAGACAGACAAGACTAGACAGACAAGACTAGACAGACAAGACTAGACAGACAAGACTAGACAGACAAGACTAGACAGACAAGACTAGACAGACAAGACTAGACAGACAAGACTAGACAGACAAGACTAGACAGACAAGACTAGACAGACAAGACTATACTGAAAAGACTAGACAGACACGACTAGGCAGTCAAAATTAGACAAACAAGACCAGACAACAATACTAGATGGACAAGACATTTGTGAGAGAGGATTCTTTTAAATAATTTTTGTTTCATTTGTTTTTTTTATGCGCTTTATAAATAAGAATATATGTGCAGCGCAAATAAAACGTTATTGGTGTAAATGCAATAAAATGATTGGCTGTGAAATGTAAATTAATTAATTAAAACTAATTGAAACAAATAACAGCGAGAGAATAAATGTATGAGTCATTACAATAATTTAAACATTTTTTAAGAAACGTTTTCTTGAATAATTTATGAAATTACATAATATGCATAGCTACTGCCGTTATCAGCGTATTGATAGAAAGGTTTTGAAATTTTGTATTGGTTTTTCCTTTCCGGATTGAAACTTCGACGCATTTTGATTGATTGTTTTTTATTGAATAATTGTGGGAATGTCATTTTTTTGGAAAAGGAATTTATTCAATCGTTCTTATACTTATTGTTAAACGACCAAGTTTTTCACTTTTAAAGGAATGTTAAACATTTTAAAAATATAAATACATCTCTCTGTTCGTTTAATTTTTATGATTTCCTTTTAATCCTCAAAAACAAGCGGAAAGCATTCAACGATTATTTAACTAGTTTGGTTATTTACTTGATTTACTGATTATTTAACGAAATTGCCTTTTCGAAAGTAATATATTTTGTTATTTTAAAAAAATATATATTTTTTAATATTCATAATAATCAACAATTGTTTATATACATTATTCTTTAATGTCCTTGGAAACAAAGTCGAAATTGTTCAAATCCACAAAAATGTTCTTACATATGTAAAGGGTAAGGCTAAGATAAAAACTTTTGATTGCCTTTTAATAATTTAATGCAACAAAATGTTATCATAAAGGTCAAGAAACATAGTCTATGTATAAAAAAAATCGAATTTTACTACAAAATTATCTTATCATATAAATCAACATATAATTATGATTTTTAATTAAAAAATTAATTATATAGTTAATAGTATACACGAAATTAGTTTAAATACGTTCAATAAAAAATAAATTTGTTATATTGAGCAGTTAAATGGAAAACGTTTAATAATTGTTAGCTCATGGCATAAACGGTTTTTGGTCTGTATGTAAAATATATTTAAGGTTAACGTATTATTATATTTAAAATAAAACTTCGGCTGAATTTAATCATTTAATCAAAAAGCTAAATCTATTTAAAATTCGATATTTATTTATTTTTAGTTAAATTTACAAAAAATACATCACCGCACTAAGCTCGACGCGAGTGTGGTGTCAACCGCCGATAATTATCAATATAAAATACAGCGTTATTAACCAGTTAAAATTAATTTTTAGGTTTTACTAAAAATACATCACCGCACTAAGCTCGACGCGGGTGTGGTGTGAACCGCTGTTATTGATAATTACAAAATACAGCGTTATTGACCAGTTAAAATTTGTTTTCTACTATAAATAATATCTAAACAAAAATAAAATAGAAGGGGTAATATAAATAATTGAACCTTGAATTATCTAAATAGACGCAGCAAATATAAATTAAACAATTAATTATAACGACAGAAATAATAACTAGATAATTTTCTGCGTTTCTTAAATGAGTGCGTTGGGCCGGATGTGAGGCAACTAAATACGGAGCGAACCAAATCCGATTGGAATTAAATGAAAAGATTCGAGTTTACTAAATACCAACGACTCTGCACGAAGGACAAGACCTAGAGCGATTTCGCATCGTGTTCTTTTTAAGATTCGGAACAACATCGGCAAAAATCGACAGTTCATTACATTCTTACGAAACTGGTCCTTTGAACGAATACGTTCACTAACAATTAGGGATTGCAATCCGGTGTCATTTTCAATCCGGCCGGATCCGGTCGAATTTACACCGATCCAGCCGGATCCGGACGGATCGATGTAACTAAATTAAACATAATTAACTTTACTTAATCTACTGAGATCACAACAATTAGTTTTAGGTTATCAAAATTTGGAAATCTAAGAACCGCAAATTACTCCAAAAGGTCCGAATTTTGATAACCTAAAACCGTTTTGTTGATATTAAAAAAAATTACAGTTTGAGAGAGAGTCACAGTTCAATGAAGATGAGGTTGAGATTTTACAAAATTAACATTTGTAGACTCTTAAATATGTTGCTCACTGTGAAACCAGTTGAAGGAATTTTGGAAATCTTAGAACCACAAATTACTCCAAAAAGTCCGAATTTTGATAACCTAAACCGTTTTGTTAATATTTTGAAAAATAAGAGAGCCACAGATCAATGAAGATGAGGTTGAAATTTTACAAAATTAACATTTGTTTTACTGTGTGACTATTTGGGGAAATTTTGGAAATCTAAAAACCACAAATTACTCCAGAAAGTCAATATTTTGAAAATCTGAAACCGTTTTGTAAATATTTACAAAATAAGGCGGCCACAGATTAATGAAGACGAGGTTAAGATTTGACAAAATTAATATTCATAGACTCTCGCTATTTTCTCTACCGAGAGACTATTTGGAGGAATTTTGAAAATCTAATAACCTCGAATTTCTCCAAAAAGACCAAATTTTGAAAATATGAAACCGTCTTGTTACTATTTTTAAAAATAATGACAGATCAATGACAGATCTGCACTGATCAGCACTGACAGATCAATGAAGCTGAGGTTGAGCTCTAAAACATAGGGCCCTTCAAACGCGCACAAAAAGTGGGTTGAATTTTAGGTTGCGCCTTATACACAGGCAAATACGGTATTTATAGTAAGTTGATTAAACTAAATAGACATTTAAATAGATATTATATTTCATTAGACAGTTTCATCATGATGTCTGTCATAAATATAAGAATAAGACTTGCATGATCAAATACCTAATTGTTGTGATCTCAGTAGATTAAGTAAAGTAGATTAAGTAATATGTTAGATTTAATTCCATCGATCCGGCCGGATCCGGACAGATCTGGCCGGATTGGTGGGAATTTGGCCGGATCCGGCCGGATTGAAAATGACACCGGATTCCAATCCCTACATATTATTCACAGTTTTATAAATTTCTACAATTATCACGACTAGAGTTTCGACTGTTAAACGACACTTGGAAATGACCATTCAAAGTCGAAACTAGAGTCGTGATAAGTCTAGAAATTTATACAACTGTGAATAATATGTTATATAATATTTTTACATATTATAAGTGTCGTTAAAACACAGTGAATTTTTCAATTCACAATCAGTGTTAAAATAATATACTTAATAACTTATAGCATTCCTAAAAATTTTCGTTCCCAATGTACCTAAAATTGTTCGTTTATAGTTTAAAATATTTGTATAAACACTATTATTCCTGTGGTTAAACACTCGCAAAGAATTCGTAAACAATCTACAAAAAAACTTCCAAAAATGTTAAGATGCAGAAAAATAAATACAAATGAAAATCTTATCAAAACAAATCAATATTTAAATAAATTCTGCTTCAATAAACTCTCCTAGAAATAAATTACCATTTATAACTTAAGAATCTATTCAAACGAGAATAATTTATACAGAAGAATGAAATTGAAATAAAAAACCTTGCTGTGTAGTTGTGTGAACTAATAAATGTGCTACAGCATTTTCGTGTTAAAGCAGCGCCGATTAAGTGATAGAATGAGATTGTGTGTATAAATTAGCTATAATTAAACGGCAATAAAATACATAATGGCACATAACAAATAGTAAATATAAACTAATTGCTCAACTTTGTTTCAGGTATGTACTGTATTCTGAATGCAAGAAAGCTATATAATATTTTACGAGCCATGCGACATGTAAGTACATTACACCAACAATATTTTTGTTAATAACATTGTTTTAAAACAATTGTTTGGCGTTACTGTTCATTCAAGTTTAAATGTTTTTTTATTGTCACTCATTGCAACTGCGAAATGTGATTTATCGTTATTGCTGTTTATAATAATTTAGCTGCAATAATCAATGTTAACAATTTAACAATTTTGTTTGTTTGAAAAGTTTATTTCGTCTTAAATTTAAAAAGAAACGTTGTTTTTTTCTTATTAAAAGTTACCACGTTTCTTTATTGTCTCATAAATTAACGGTGTAATTAAAATAACGGGTGTGCCAATATCAACAACGATAATTAATTAAAAAAATCTATGTTTTCATCAATTTAATTATTCATGTTTATTAGTTTTTGTTTTGAGATTATTTAGGGTTTTGCTGCCCTGCGTAATTTTTTTTGTTTCGTTGGAGGTTTTGTATTTTGTTTTTGTTTGATTTTGTCTGGTTCTTGGTCCTTTCAATTGCCGTTTATGTATTTAGTTTTTTATTCGCGTTTAAAAGCAAAAACTGGTTTTCAGGTATAGGTCATTCCTCTCAAATGCACATGCGCTTGGGCTGCATTCTCTTAAAAGTTTCAAACATTGAAAAGAACTAAAGCGTATAATAACACTCTTTTTATTCCTCCAGCGAAAACTTTAAACAATACGAAAATGTTTTAATAACAGTTGGTTCGTTTTTCTTTTATTCAACGTATTATTTTTAGATACATTTTTTTCAATCAAGGACTTTCAATTTACAAATTTTTACAATGTTTTAACTTTATCACAATTATCTACAAATACCGTTAATTATTATCTAGAAATAAAATAACCGATAAATAAACAATTATTTTTTTCAATAAAAAACTGACTACAAATTTTAAACAAAGTTTTAATATTCAATTAATCTTCAAAATAATGACCGGCTAATTATCTGCAATTTACAGCTATTTTTTAATTATCTGCAGTTTTTAAAACCGGTTATTAACCTAATTTCTTGAATAATTTCAAACAATGAATGCACAATAAAATAAATTGAATTTAGTTCAATTAGTCATTAAAAAACTAGTGTCATAAACCGGTTACTAACAGATTTTAGACATATTTTTTTGTTATTTCTCTATTATTTTTAAAACCGGCTATTAACTTCGTTTGCTGATTAATTTCAATTAATTTCAGACATTGCATGCACAGTAAGAGAAAGTGAATTTGTTTCAATTAATCAGTAACCGGTTAATAACAGATCATTTTAGATAAATTAGAACAGCGTTTTAATTTTCAATTAATCTTCAAAATAATGGGCGGCTAATTATCTGCAATTTTTGAAACCGGTTATTAACCTCATCCGTTGAATAATTTCAAACACTGAATGCACAATAAGAGAAATTGAATTAAGTTTAATTAATCATTAAAAAACTAGTGTCATCAACCGGTTAATAAAAGATCATTTTAGACAAATCTTTTGTTATTAACCGTTTATTTTTATATTATTTTTAAAACCGGTTATCAGCCTCGTTTGTTGATTAATTTCAGACATTGCATGCACACTAAGAGAAACTGAATTTAGTTCAATTAATCATTAACCAGTTAATAATTTTAGACAAGTTATTAAATATTTTTGTTACTAAATTCTCATTTCTATATTATTTTTCAGACCTGTTGTTGATTAATTTCAGACATTGCATGTCCATCATTAACCGGTTAAAAAGTGTAATTAATCATTAACCGGAACATCTTTCGATTGCATTTACCTCTGCTTCGAAGATACTTGGGTACATTCCCATGGATTCAAAGTATTTGGTACGAGGTCCAAACACTCCTGCACCAGTAGCTTCCTCTGTCTTCGAACCATCCGTATACCACTTGATAGCACTTTGCTCTATGTGGTACCTGAGGATTCGTGGCTCCAATCGGTTTTACTACTACAAAATGCTGTGTAGTTTTTCTCGAAATGGTATGCTACTACATATTGCTATGTAGTTTTTCTCGTAATGGCATTTGCATATCATTTCATCGTTTGATACTTCCAGCCAGAGGATCTTAGCAACGAAGCTGTGCCGGTCTTTACTTTAGCTTGGTTAGCTTTATTGAAAAGACTACGTGCTTTTGCTCTAAATGTAGATACATTGTTGTTCCACCATTTTTCGTCGTTATGCCAATGCCGTGGTAGTTGCTACATTTATTTCTCCCACAGAAATCACAAAATGTTTCTAAAATGAAAAAAAAAATTGTACCAGAAATATCAATAATATAGAGATAAACAATTAGTAACAAAACAAAAAATAATAGCCTGTCTGATGGTTGGTGGCCAAGGGTAACCGGCAACTGCAAACGACGAATCTCTGATACCTGGCGACATCAGAGAGTATCAATCCTTGCTATGTCAAGCGGTGCCCAGACATGGCGGACCTTTAGGTTCCTAGCCATTAGTGGGATTCATATGATAAGAAACCCGAAAATGAAGTCTAGAGTGCGAGATCTCACCGCCACAGAACTATCGGACCAGAAGGAGCGTGAGCTCCACGATCCGAAAGAAGATGCAGAGGTAGTAGCGGCAGCTACAGCGATATCTCCATCGGAAGTTATGAGTGCAATCGCGGCCACTCCCTTGGTTGAAGTAACATAAATCTTTTTACTCTCTAGTACGGTGTAGTGTTTGATGCTACCCCGTACTGTCACTTGCTCAGTACCTCACTCCTGACCTTAATGGCAAATGTTGGTGTATTCCCAACGTAATACACATTTAGGTTTTCTTTAATGAGGTCTTCTCCTAATGCAGTTTTCTACCAGCCTTTGTACTTCTATGGATGGTATGTTGTTACCAGCTCCAGGGAAGTATACTGGTGCGATCACTACCTCGCGGTGAAGGACCTCGTCCCCCTTGTTGAGGGCCCGAATTGGTACTAAATCCCGCGTAGGGAACTCTGAAAGGAACTCCTTCCTTATAATAATGCAAGTTCCGGGGGAGATCTCTCGGTTATCCCACACTAACTTACATTTCCTGTTGCTGAGGCCTCTGATCTTACCTTCATAAGCCCAGGGTTCCTGCAAGAGCGCTAGCCCTAAGTGATGTTTAGTGAACATGCTAGCCATCACAGTCGAGGCTGCTTTGGCATGGTGAATGTACACTTGGGCTATTTTTGGGCATCAGCTTGTCATTTTTGTTTTCTGACAGGATGCGGCAAGTCCTCTTTTGTCCAGGCAAGCATAATGTCTTCCTCTACCTCAGTAAACATGGCAGGACTGCTTATGTCTACGAGTGTGGGGTCTAGATCATGCTCTCGGTAATCCGAGCTGACTTCTTCGTTTTTGACCTAGGCCATTGTGGCTTCAACAGAAGGATTGGCCGCTATTGCTATCTCTTCAACAAGGGAATGGCCGCTATTGCGGCCGTAACATCCGAGGAGGAGGCCGCTGTAGCTGCCACTACTACCTCTGCACCTTCTTTCGGATCGTGGGGCTCACGCTCCATCTGGTCCGCTAGTTCTGTGGCGGTGAGATCCCGCACACTACGGATCATTTTCGGGTTTATTATCATATGAATCCCACGCTTGACATAGCAAGGCTTAATACTCTCTGATGTCGCCAGGTATCAGAGAGCTCCGTTATCGGTGGCCACTTACCCTTGGCCACCAACCGGTCCCTTCGGCACGGGTCGCATAACACCTTTGGATTTAGGGTTTGTAAGTTCTTTGTTGTTCGATCCCCTTTGACCGCTCTGACCGGGGTTGGACTCCCATCAGTATCGTTCGCGAAGCTAAGCCCCCACACCGCGACAAAGTGACTTGCACGTAGAGGAGAGACAATGCAAACTTACGATTTTTGTTCAATTAATCATTAACCGGTTATTAACCTCGTTTGTTGATTAATTTGAGACAATGCTGGGCCAGTTAGAGGAACTAAATTTAGTTCAATTGATCATTAACCAGTTAATAACAGATCATTTTAGGCAGTCTACTAATTTTTTTATTTTTTTTTTAATTATTTATCTCTATATTATTGACAATTCTGTTTCAAATATTTTTTCGTTTTTTAATCAGTTTTAAATATATTTTAATATAATTTTAATATAATAATTAAACAAAATATTTAACAAAATTTAACAACAACAAATATTTAACAAAAAATAAACACATTCTCTTACTAATTTGCTTATTTCGAACGCACTTTTAATTTTTGGTGGTAATCAACCTTGAACTACGTCAAAACATTATTTTTGTTTTATATTTTTCTTCCAAGTCTTCCTTCTCTCTCCGAAAAAATCACAAATAACAAGGAAAATAGGCGAAATTTTAAAAAATATTTCAAATACAACTTGTTAAATTTCCTATAAGAAATCTTATTACTTAGTGATTTTCTGTTTCTCAAGTTGGCAGTAATTAACGTTGAAACAAAGTCAAAACTTTATTTTATATGTTTCTTGTTTAAAACATGGCTATAAAACTTATTTTATGATTCTTTTTCAGAAAAATGATAAAGCTATCGTAATTGCATAACCTGAGACACAAAATGCATTTTGACTTGTCGTTATATTACATTTCTTACATAATTTATGTTTAATTAACAAAAATGATTTTACCAATTAGGTTGTAAAAAAATCAACGATTTTTTTTTAATATTTTAAAACCTTATATGTATTTTAAAACCTTAATTATAAATAATTTGGATGTTCGATTTGAAAAACTAGAAAAAAAATTCAATTAATTATAAACAAGTGATAGAATTTTAAAAAGATGTTTAGATCACTTTAAGATTTTAAAGTGATAGAATTTTAAAAAGAATCACGTGTCTCCAAACGCGCCAGGATTGGTCGTCTTGTTTGTGACGTCGTAGTGGTAAAGTAATTTCAAAATAGTACACGGTTGACGTTTATATACTGTTGTCTCTATTGATTCTCACTAAAAACTAATGTTATCAAGTAAATAATGTGTGATAAAGGATTTGTCCAACTTATTGTTAGATAATATTGATCATACACCGAAAAAAGTACACTTTAAAAATTACAATTTAAATAGTAGCAGCGGCCCAAAGAATACAAATTTGTAAAAATTGCAGTCGCACACTGTAATTTTTAAAACTTATTTACTAATAATATCATAAACTGTAATTTTATCAAAAGCAATTTGTAGTTTTTACGGTTTGAAATTCGTAAGGCCGCTGCTACTATTTGAAACTGTAATTTTTAAAGTGTACTTTGTTTCCGTGTATTGTAATTTTTCTTTATAAAATCGTCGTTTTATGATTTATTCAGCGCAATGCTTGAAAGCATTGGTTTCGACGTTTAACAAAGTGTGGTACATTTAAAAACATTTTTGGAGGAGTTCTTTTTGTAGTACTCCTACAAGATGGTACGAAACAAGCCCGATAACTTTTAAGCCCGATACTTGCGCGAGTAGAAATTACCATTGTTACGTCACTACGCTCTCGGCCTGCTTTCGGCACCGAGTTCAAAAATTGATTTTCAACTCGTTATAACTTTTTTATTACAACGACAAAAAAAAACAAAAAATACTTTGGTTATAAAATTTATATATAATATTTCGATTTATGATAAAAAAAATTGTTCAAAAACCCAATTTTAAGATTTTTTTTATTGTTTATTCAGTATCTCAATTTCCTAAATTTTCAACTAAAATTATTTGAAATATTATTTAATTTATTGATATAAGAAAATGTGAATACTTCATAAAGGAAGTAAAATTTACTAAAATAAATTTTAATAATTATTAAAGATATATTTGTAGTGGAAACCTTTTAAATGGTTTGCTAAATCAATCAATCATCATTAGTATAATGAGATATTTACTAAAAATGTTAACGAATTTATAAAGGTTGCAAAAAGCATACGTGGTTCTCGCTTGAAAACTGGTTTATTAAAACTAAATACAGTAATTGGGTAACAACCCCCAATTACACGAGTGCTTCACCTTCGAATTCAAATTACACTTGCTATTGAAACATTGCTTCAATGCAAACAACCAAATAATTTATTTTATTACCTTTTATTACGAAAAATAATACCAATAATTTAATTCAAAATAAAATTTGATTAAAAAAATTATTAAACTTATTTTAAAAAAATATATAAAATGAAATGCAAACTTACTAAAGCGAAATATAGCTTGAATATATAAATATATTCAACCTGTTAGTAGCTCTATAATATTAAGTGTTATTAGGGCTATGAACAAATCTCATGTTGAAACAACTATGTTATTAATAGAACCAGTCTATTTTACATGGCACTAAAGGAGCTAGAGAAACAACATTATTTTTTAAATTCGTTTATTTCTATTTAAATTAAATGAATAGCCATTTGCAGACGCGTTTCGAGATCTATCTCTCATCAGTGCAGCATTGCTCTTTTAATTATAAAATGGAATAAACTTACATTAGTTTGAATACCAAGTGCAGGACTGTCAAGGTTAGGTTTTCATTTGACATGTGTGTAGAAAGACCTGAACTTAGTTTCAGTTATTGATTTAAATGAAAATTGAATATTGGGATGAAACCATGAAACCATAAAATGAAATGTTATATTTTAAATTGCGTCAATCTAAACTATAACTATAAATTATATAGTTAAGCTAGTTACACACGGTATAGAAAACTATCGTAGAGTCCTGTTATAGTTTGTCTATAGCTGTATGACCGCTTCGTATAGTCCAAAACTATTCGTATAATTGAACTATAAAAAGCGGTAAAACTATAGGTATCTACATCGTGTGTACGTGGCTTTATAGTTTTGATCAGGAGAATATTGTCAGTCTAGTCTAGTTTGTCTCTTTCGGCTTGTCTTATCCATCGTGTTTGTCTTGTTATTTTGGAATAAAAATAAATAAAAAATGTAGGTGTCAAAACGGATTATATATGAATATTAAGAAATAATGAAAATGAGAGTTTTGTAAATAAGTTCGAGTCTGTTTCTGTTATTGTTGTTACCGCCTTCATATTAAAATAGTTTAATATGTATACAATTACCGAAGTAAAGCAAGTTAAATGTCAAACCCATTACGACATCAAGCTCGATATTTTCCGTCTCAACCGCCAAATATATGCAGTTAATCTGCGAAAGTAAATGATTTAACGAAACAAGACACAGATCTTGGGTTTGGCACATATACATAACCAGCTTTCCAATTCACAAATTAACGCTGAAAACTTTCGTTAAATCTTCGAAAAATAGTTTTTTGTTGGTTAATTATTTAAGAAAACATCAATCAAATTCTCAATTAACATAATTTTTGAATGAAAATCTTGAAAAGAAAATAATTCTAATTTGTTATAACTAATTAAATCAAATTTCACATTTTTTTAATTTATATTTATTTATAAATTTTTTTTTTAAATTATTATAATAAAATAATATTAACAAAACGAAATAATATTTTATGATAATTTAAAAATATTTTAAATTTAGTTCTACCTATAAACTAGCAATTTTATGTGCAATAAATTTTAAAAAATTATGCAATAAATTCCTAGTTGTCAACTTTGCACTGTAATATATAATAATATAAAACACAAAATAAATCTTTCAAATAATAATTGATTTTTAAATAGCAATAAACTAACTAGAAAATAAAAATTAAACAAAAAGCTTATAAAAATTGACGTAAAATTCATTTGTTGTTTTTCATGGAAACTTTTTCTTATAATTGTTTAGAAAAAATGTTATACGAAGAAATTATGTGCGACCGTTTAAGGTTATTTGTATGTCTAGCACGTTTGAATTTGTATAATGACATTGACATTTAAACTACTATTTAATAATTATATTCAAATTTACTAAAACACATATTTCAACTGTCACAATAGATTCAATACGTAATACATACGAATATCTCGTTAATTAGAAGCGAAATGTGCGTGGAATTTGTTTTGTTATTAATATAATTTTTTTTTTAATTAAAAAAAACGAAATATAAGAAAAATTGAAACAAAACACCAAAACAAATAATTTATAGTTATTTTGAAATGATTACTTTCACTTGAATGCATTTTAATTTCAAAATATTTCGCGTAGTTTTAAAGACAATTTTATGTGGTTATAATGAATTGCGAGCAAAGGAAATGTCATTACGCACATCCGGTTAAATATCCCACCTAATAACAAAAAATGCGAATTATATTTGCGAATAATAATTTTAATTAAATTCCTTTTTTTAATTAATCTAAAACATTTCAATAAAAACAATAATCTTTTTAAAAATATTTAATACCATTATAGTAGAGAAAACACAGCATTAAATAACATTTTAAATATATAGAATATATAGAATATATATTTAAATATATAGAATATATAGAATATATATAGAAGCTACAAAATGATTAAAGTTGAATAAAAAAATGTATGCCTGCTGTATGCCTTGAAGTGTTTTCATTTTTTTCCCAACAAAGTATCTATTTCCATTTTTTTAAATTTTGGTTTTAATTCCAGTTAATAAGCAACATCCTCGTGTTACTAGAATTTTTACTGGCAATTATTTCATTTAAACTTTAGGTAACAATTTGTCGCTCAAAATTTTGACATGAAAATTATTTCTCAACAAACTAATTAGATAGATGAATCGTTCAACGATTGTGTGCGTAACTTGAGCATATTGAATAACTTGTTTCATGCGAAATCTATTCAAGTTGAAGGAAATCGTAAACTATTGCTGATAAATGATCGTTTGGAATTAGTGTAATTACCATGGGATAAATTGCTAATTGTCTAGCTACCGGATTTATAGACAATGTTTTAAATTGTTTTGTTTTTACAACAAAACATTAATAAACGTTTTGTAATGATAAGTATAAATAACATAAAAAGACACGATTATTTTGACATTTTCCAGATAAGTTTGCCTCGGTTAAATTACATTGCAAAACTTTTGTAAAAACTTTTGCAAAAGAAACCCTTGTGTTAAGTAAATATTGGTGCAACCACACTAATTACAGAAACAATCATACAAACTTATTAAACACGAAATATAGCTTGAATATATTCAACCTGTTCGTAGCTCTATAATATTAAGTCTTATTACTTCCTGGCTAATATCACACAGGATATTGAATTATACAACAGATATTTGCATGTTATTACTAGCCCCCGTACATTTTCATGTCACTAACAGTATTAGACAGATAACATTGTTTTTAAGATCATTCCTTTCTATTTAAATTAAGTGAATAGCCATCTGCAAGCGCGTTTCGAGATTTATCTCTCATGTGAGATATTAGCCAGGAAGTAGTTTCAACATGAAATTTGTTCATAGCCTTAATAAGACTTAATATTATAGAGCTACGAACAGGTTGAATATATTTAAATATGGAAGCTATATATCGTCTTTAATAAGCCTTGACGATAAGCTTTATTTTTTCATATTTAGACTTTATTTAGACTTAACTTTATTCTATTACTCCTTGGAGGAGCATTGAGCCTCGACAAACATCCGCCATCGAGTCCGGATCCTCGCCAGCGCCTTTACCTCCAGCCATGTTTTCTTCTGAGTCGCAATCTCAGACTCAGAACTGTTCTTTTCCATGTTTTCACTGCTCTCTATATATTCCTCTTCCCTTGGGGGTTCCAGTCGAGAGCGTTTTTGGCGATGTTGTGGTGGTCTTGGCGTATTGTATGCCCGATCCACCGCCATTTTCTGGCAGTGATGTCAACGGCGATCTGCTTGTGTGTGTTACTCGAAACAGTTCTTGGTTGGAGATCTTGTCAGGCCAGTAGACACCTATGATTCTGCGCAGGAATTTGTTAACTTCCACCTGCAGTTTGTCTTCAAGATATTTGGACATTTTCCAGGTTTCGCATCCACAAAGAAAGACAGATTTGACATTTGATTGGAAGAGACGGATCTTAGTAGCTTTAGTACTAGTCCTGACTGGAGTCCCATATAGGTTTTAATTGTCTGCTTGCTGGGCTTTCCTAATTCGCATCTGGATGTCGCATTATGTACCATCGGATTCGGTTATCAAGCTCCCTAGATATGTAAAGGTTTGCACGTTCTCAACTGGGCAATCATTAATCGTAAATACCATCTTCTTCTTTGTATTTATCTGCATGGACTTGGTTTTAGCGATGTTGATTTTCAAACCAATCTTTTCTACTTCCGTTGAGAGTGCCGAGAGGTTTTCTTGGACTTCCTGGTAGTTATGCCCTAGCAGCCATTTATCGTACGCATACTCAGTCACTGAGCAGTGAGTTCAAAGTCCAGCGTATACCTTTAGAGATATTAATTTTCTCTTACTCCAGTTTTTATGAAGAAACTTTCACTGTCTCTCCCTTCATGAGATACACAACAGTTTGCTTTGTTGTACAGCGCCTTTGTCATTGCGATTAGGTCCTGGAGGACGTTTTTAGTTTATAGGACTCCCCATAACGCATCATGCGATATACTGTCAAAAGTCCGAGCAAAATCGACAAAGATAAATAAGTGTGGAATTAAGCTCGTTTGATTGTTCCACGATAATTCTGATCGTGTTGATGTGGTCAATGCACGACTTTGCTGTTCTAAACCCGCTTGGTTGGGCCTTAGGTCTATTTTCTTTGACATTCTAGTTTGAGTAATGCCTGCTAGGATTTTGTTTAGCACGGTCAATATTGTTATACCCTTCCAGTTATCACAGATTGTTAGATCGCTCTTATTGGGAAGTTTAATATTGGGATTCTTCCCTTTTGACCTTCGAGGATTTTTTTAGTCACCCATATTTCCCGTATTATGGGACCTAGCAGGTCAGCGATGCGTTGCTGATCGGCTTTAAGAAGTTCTGAGGGCACAGAGTCTGTTCCCAGCGCCTTGTTGGAATTGAGTGTTTTAATTGTATCGTAGTAATAATACAGATTTGGTTTTACATTTTGCGTCTCCAAAATGCAAAAATGACGAAAACTAGCGAAAACTAGGTAAAACTTGAAGAGAATTGTATTTTTTATAAGAAACCGTGTTATTTAGTGACTTTTTATTTGTCAAGTTCTACGCCAATGACTGCAAATGTATGTGAAAAGAGAGAGATGGAGAAGTAAATATCGACGGTGTGAACTTCTACTCGATTTAAGCCATCAGAGAGCCATCAGAGAACAAGGTCAAATAATCCCTATCTTCCTTGTATTGCATTCTTAAAAAAAATGAACTATAGTTGTTGTGATCTCAGTAGATTAAGTACAGTTTATTATTTTAGAATTAATAAAAACTTAAATTTAATTAAATTTAATAAAAATTTAAATAAAAGTCAAATACTAAAATTCTATCAGTAAAATTTAACTAGTTAACTACACTGTATTAGATTTTTAATTGTTTGTCTAATTATAAATGCGTGTGTGTATATGTGTGTGTGTAATCAACCTATATTATACACTCATTCTGTTATCCTGGAAACAGTCCAATTTGGAACGAAAAGGGAAAATTATCCTGATCGGATCAACCAAATTTCCATCCATCCGGATCCGGCCGATTCCGGGCGGATTAAAAATGACACCAGATTGCAATCCCCACTCACAATGTCAACGAAACTGAGAATTCTGCATTGTTATGTGTTGTCGGTTCTTTTTTACGGAGTTCAATCGTGGACACTAACCAATGCTATGAGCAAGAAACCGGAAGCATTCGAGATGTTGTTATATCGAAGGATGTTGAGAGTTTCGTGAAAAGATCGCATAAGCAACACCGAGATCCTTCATAGAATGCAGAAGGATAAAGAGCTCATCAACACCATATATGCAGAAAACTCCAATACCTGGGGTATATTATGAGGAATGAAAGCAGGTTCCGTCTACTGCAACAATACTGCAAGGGAAAGTAGTAGAAAACAGAGCTGTCGGAAGAAGGATATCATGGTTGAAGAATCTAAAAAATGGTTTGACACGATCACCACTGAGCTTTTCCGAGCAGCAGCAAACAAAGTGATGATTGCTAAAATGGTTACCAACGTCCGGAACGGATAAGGAACTTTGAGAAGAAGAAGAGAATTAACATTTACTATAAGAAACCTTGTTGTCTAGTGATGTTTATCTGTCAAGTTGGTTTACATTTTTTTTTTCACATTTTTTTGGTGCCAAACAATCAGAAATAACGCGAAATTTTGAAAAAAATTAAAATAAAATTTGTAGAGGATTAACATATTATATAAGAAACTTTGTTATCTAGTGATTTTTAGTCTGCCAATTTGGTAATAATCAACCTTGAACAAATTCAAAATTTTGTTTTTGTTTTATATTTTGCTTAAAAAACTCGACTCGAAAACTGGAAAAAAATAACTCGAAAACTAAGCACAATTTTGAAAAATGTTTCAAATAAAACTTATAGTGAAATAAATTTCCTATAAGAAATCTTGTTATATAGTGATTTTCTATCTGTCAAGTTGTTAGTAATTAACTTTGAAACAAGTTAAAACCTTCTATTTTTACACGTTTATTGTTTGAAACAAGGCTATAATAGCAACAGTTTTATAAAAAAAAATTCAATAAACTTATCGTAATTGCATAACCTCTAGCATAAAATTCATGTTATCTTGTGTTATTGTTAATATGAAATAGATATTTATGTGTAATTATTTGCTTAAAACAACTAAAGTAACTTTATTATTTAGAGAATAATAAATTTAAAAAAATCCATTATGATGTCGGTTAGGATTTCATCAATTTCAACAGTTATTTAAACCTGTTGTCGTTCATTAGTACAGGAAGCCATAAAATTGTGAAATTACGAAAGAAATTTAGAAGTTTCGAATAAAAAAAATTAAAATAAACAGATGGAGAGAATTTAAGATAAATGAAAGATATAAGAAATCTTTCAATTTGTCTCACACCCCGTTCAACTTCGAGAGAAAGCGGTCACGTGCTTAAGGGTGGTAAAGGTCATTGCTACGTTTACTTTATACCAGTTTCAGACATAAGTATTGATCGCAGTATTATAGTGTTTATTTAAAGTGACCACACGTCCCGATTTTGGCGGGACAGTCCCGCTTTTTGAAGTAAAGTCCCACGTCCCGCCGATTTTTAAAAATGTCCCGCTTTTTAGAAAATATCTGCATTTCTTATTTTAAATGTATTGTAATATATAAATTTAAGATTTTTCCACATATTCCCATAAATACTCCTTTTTTAATGTTAACCAATGAAATTTTTTAATATCCTCCAATTGAACTGTCGATTCTTCAAGATTTCCAAGCAGTTATTATTTTTTTTGGTGTGGGGGTTGTTTGGCTGCAAAGCCTTTCTGCACTGCGACCAACTTGATATATTGTGCTTGACCCTACAACAATTACTTTCCCAGGAATTCAACTTCGTGAACGAAGTCTAAGATATTCCTGAGAGGCTTGCCACTCAGCTCCAAGGTGGTCAATCTTGCGACCCCGAAGTGGGCAAGCCCTATGTGTGCTAGCGCTACACATGTGCACATTATGTGTTCAGCGGTTTCTTCATCTGATTCACATAATCTACAGGCAACTTCCTCTGCCTTTCCCATTTTGTGTAGGTGATATCTCACCGGACAATGTCCTGTGAGTACGCCTACCAAAGTTTTGATTTCTCTTCTAGAGAAGCTTAGCATCTGCTGCGTTATTGCGGCAGAATAGTTTATGAGCATTTTAGCTTGCCTCTGTCCTGGCGTGTTCTTCCAGTGGGTTTTGTTTTGCTCTTCTTCCCATTTCTTAGCCACCTGTGTTAAATGGGCCTTTGTAAGCCCACAAGTTGGCTCTGGGTCCAAGGAGGGAGCCTCGGCCCCGCTTTTGGCGAGTGCGTCGGCCATTTCATTCCCATATATGCCCCGGTGACTCGGTGACCACATTAGCGTGAGTCTGTTACCTTTCACCAGTTGCTTTAGGGTTTGTTTACAGTTCCAGGTTACCTTGGAATTAAAGTTGTGGGCTTTTAAATTCCTTAGAGCTACCTGGCTGTCCGTTAGGATGTAGATTTGCACTCCTTTAAGACGTTTCTTTAGGCAGATTTGTGCGCATCTTCCAATGGTTATAATTTCAGCCTGTACCTGTACCTTGGAAGCCTGGCCCAATGCCGTGGACTCCCTGTGACCGGCTATATATGCCAATTTCTGTACCCTTAGCAGTTTTTGATGCGTTGATGTACCACATGGACGCTTTGTCTTTCAGGTTTTCGATTCTTTGAATGCTTTGGCGGTCATTTATGACCACTTCAACGGCTGTGTGAAAGTCGTATTCTGTAGACATTGCGTCCCAGGGATGCTTCAGAAATTTCTCTCTGATTTCTTCCCTTATTTTCATGTGTCTTTGAATAGGCGATGTACACCTTAGTCTCAGAGCACTGAGAAGACCTTCTTTTTCTACCTGTTTGTGCAATGGAAGTAAGTCCAACAGAACTTCCATTGCTGTGGTTGGAGTAGATTGCATCGCTCCTGTTATACCCAAACACGCAAGCCGTTGAAAGCTTTTGTAGCATGTTTTGGGTCTTTATTTCCTTTGTTTTGTACCACCTTACAAGTGAACCGTAGGTGATAATCGGTCTTACCACTGCTGTGTAAGACCATAGGACCATTTTGGGTTTTAGTCCCCATGTTTTCGAAAAAAGCTTACGGCAGATCCAAAAGGCCGCTGTGGCTTCTGAGAGCGTTTTGTTCAGATGCGAGTTCCAAGTGAGTTTCTTATCCAAGGTTACCCCTAGATATTTCACCTCCTCGGTAGAGTAACAAAAAACTCTAACGTCTGACTTTCAATGCTCGCAGCTTTCAAGTTCAGCTTCCTCTTTCTGGTAAAGGGGACCATTACTGTTTAGATTGGGTTGACACTAAAGCCCTCCTTCTTGCTCCAACAGTTGATGGTGTTAAGTGCACTCTGTGCAAGGTTCATGATTGTATTACCAAACTTACCCCTTATTATGATGGCACCATCGTCTGCATAACCAACCGTCTTATACCCGTTCTTTGTAAGCACATCTAGGAGATCATCAACGACCAGGCACCACAGCAGAGGCGATAACACCCCCCCTTGTGGGCAGCCTCTCTCGTTGGTTACCGTTCTCGTTGATCCCCCCAGTGCGGCGGTAATTTTACGATTGGTCAGCATGTCTTGAATCCACTCAATGATAGAGTCTTCGATCCCTTTGTTGGTGGCTGCATTCTTTATTGATAAACGGGTTGTGTTGTCAAACGCTCCCTCTATATCTATAAAGATACCTACTGCAATTTCTTTACAGTAAATTGCTGGCTCCAATGTGTTCGTTATCTCGTGTAAAGCGTCCACTGTGGATTTGCCCGGCTGATAAGCGTATTGGTGCTTATGGAGAGGACTTCTTTTAAGAGGGCCGCACTGTTTGCGATTGTCTACAATTTTTTCCATTGTTTTCAGGAGGAAGGAAGTGAGGCTAATTGGTCGGTAGGACTTTGCCAGGTCTTGAGGCATGCGCCCTGCCTTAGGGATGAATATCACCTTGGCCTTTTTCCATTCCAGCGGTATGCACGCCAGTTGAAAGCTGGCCTTAAATATCTCAGCAATGTACGGGGCTATGGTTTCGTTCCCTTTCTGCAGCATTGCCGGGAAAATGCCATCAGGTCCAGCAGCCTTAAATGGCTTGAAACTGTTCACAGCCCATGCGACTTTTTGAACAGTAAACATGGTTGTTGCCATTTTTTTTGCAGATTTTGGTTGGGCGCTTCATCCGTGTTATCCCTTCATCAGTTATGGTTGATTTAGAGCAAGGAACGTGCGTCTGCAGTAAAACGCTAAGACTTTAATCTAAATCTTTGGAATACTTACCACACGGTGTCTTAATAAGCCCGATTTCATTTGAGTGGTCCTTTGCCAGAACCTTTTGCAGTCTTGCTGTTGGGGCACATTGATCAATGCCCTCACAGAAGTCACGCCAGGTTTTCGTTTTCGACCTTCTCAATTCTTTGTTGTAATCAGTAAGTGCTACTCTGTAGGCTTCCCAGTTGCTTGTCCTTTTCGCACTGTTGAAGGCTTACCTGGCCGTCTTTCTCAGACGTCCTAGCTCTTTGTTCCACCAAGGAACAGCCCTTGATTTTTCGATCTTTTTGAGAGGACTGCTAATCTCGTAGGCGTGTATCAGAACGACTTTTAGATGAGACAATGCTGCTTCCAGCTCGTCTGTTGTGTTTATAATGAGGCAGAGACCTTCGGTTTCCTGTCTGAGGATCTCCTTGTAGAGTTCCCAATCAGTACAGCTAGGGTTCCTGCACTCTATTACCACATTGTGTGCCTCACCTAAGCGGAACTCAATCTTTTGGTGGTCTGACATTGATGGCTCGTCGAGAACTTGCCAATTTATGATTAACTCTGTTGTAAAAGCATCAGCTAGAGTCAAATTTAAAACCTCCTGTCTGATTGCGTTTACAAAGGTGGGTTTACAGCCCTTATTAACGATCGCCACATCGTTGCTTACCTCTATTATTTGTATCCGTGCTGCCCCACACCGTATGATGTGCGTTGGCATCGCAGCCCAGAATGTAATGTTTGTTGCACCAGTTCACGAGGCGTATAATTTCCTCTGGTGGAGGCTTGTCCATATCACCTGGAAAGTAGACCGAGGCCAAAATAACGTGCCTCTTGTCCCCTTTCGTCGGGATCAGGTACAAAATTAATATTCTTCCTGAGCATCAGCACTGCTCTTTAGAAGAAGGTTTAGAACAGCTAGCGTCATAAACCAGCTTACATATGTCAGTATGCCCCCTTGTCAGTGCCCCTGACAAGTCCCTGCTTAATCCATGGTTCTTGCAGAAAACCAATACCGACACTTGCCTGTTTGAAGGCCATGTGTAGGGCGCTAGTCGCCGCCTTGGAGTGATGCAGGTTTGTTTGCTGACACCACAACATGGCTCCTCATTATTTTATTAGGCTTTAGTCGCCGGACTTCTTAGGCTTCTTAGAGCCATTAGAGTCCAGCGACTTCGCCATTGTTTTTGTGGTGGCGTCTGCTGACCCCTTCCCAGTGCCGGATTTGGAAGTGCTGGGCTGTGATTCCGTCCCTTGCACTCTACGGCGTTCTCTCAACGAGATCTGTCCAAAGCCATAGTTGACCCTGGACCCGAGGTCCCTGATTTTTCCTGCCGACGCGTTGTCCACCGACAGGGTCATTTCCAGCGTTGTGCCTATTGGATTTCTCCTAAGGACCCTCCACGTGGAAGTTTTGAGGTCGTTTTTACCTTCTACTAGAGATTTCTCCTCTATGGGACTTCTCCTCTATGCTATTTGGGAAGTAGCCCATAAAGATTTCGTCGCGCGGCATCTCTGCCACTTCAACAATCTTCAGAACGGCTCCCTCCCATGGGTGGGGTTGGGCCTCAAGGCCTTTCACCCATTCAGCCGTCTCTTGGTTCGCACAAGTCAGTGCTAACCATCCTGGACGCTGATGTGCCTGCAAGAAAGCGGGCTTAAAAGCCCTCCTCTCCCCATTTACAATAGCATCAAGAATGGCTTTCTGGACCGCTTTGATTTGGTCCTCCGTCACAAGGCTTTCAGGGTAGCATTTGCAGGTAATTCCTACCTTTATGGAGTTGACCAGTTGGCTGTAGGTAGCCGTACCGGCGCTTACTGTAGGCATCTTGCGCCTTTAATTTGTCTTCTCTGCCTCCGCTTGCTGATCCATAGGTACTGCCTGCCTTTTGGCCCGCTTGCTTTGGCACTTTTCAGGACTGCTCCCATCAGACCGCTGACGCTTATTGGGTTCTGAGGGTTTGGGATTGATAGGCACTAATGCCTTATCCCTAGCCTCTTCACCCGTTAAGCCCGATCTGATTAGGAACTTCGTCCTTTTCCTGGCAACGCCGCTCATCCGCCGCTTCTTTGGGTTTTTTGTTTTTAGACCCTTAAGTTTGTCAGCGAGTTCCTCGTCGCTGCTCAATAGGAGTTCTATCTCCTCTGTATGCACCCCAGTGCTTTCCATAGGCATTTCTGCACTTTTGGCGAAGTCTTTAGCCTCAAGCAGTTATTATAAAACTTTCTAACTTCTTTCAGAAAATGCGGTCGTTTAATGGCACCTTGTTCTGAAATTTTCACTGGGTGTCATTAAAAAAATAGATTTTATGGGAATACGTGTAAAAAATCTTTTGAATATATTAATATGGTGTTATTGGTAAAAAGATACGTTACTGATGAAAAACATTAAATGTTACTGGTCTGCAAATGTGGAAACAGACCAAAAATGGACGGAGTTATTGCTTCATTTTAAACAGAATAATATTCCTTATCAAAATATTTTGAAAATTGTAGAATACGCGCTAACTAGTAAAAACGCACAGTGGCGGGAACACTATTTGGTCGTTGTCGATGTATTCTAGGTTAACCTAGATTTAATCTAGAATAGGTTATAGTTAAGTTAACTTATATTAGAACAGATAAATCCAGACTGAGAGGCCGAGAACTCTTGATTCCAAATAAGAAAAGTTAATTCAATTATAATAAACGTCAGAAAATTTATTTTAACTACGTCTATGATTTTTTTTTAGAGACGCAAGTTATTGCCATAGTAACTACAAATAGAAATCGTTTAATAATGAAACTTAATTTGATTTACATTGATTTTTTTACGCACGATTTGGATACTTTCCACACGATTATAATAATGGCATCTTTCACATAAAATAATGTATTTATTAATGTGTTCATTTTGGTGTGAGTAGATAAAATATATATATTTTTTTAAAGTACTGGTCTGCTTTCAAAACTAAAATATAATTCTCATTTCATCCCATTTGTCCCGCTTTGTCCAATGAAAATGTGGTCACCTTATGTTTACTACTTTTCCAAGTATTTTAATTAGTCTTTTATAAAATTGTTTTACTGTTTAAAGAAAAATACTTAGAAGAAAATACTTAGAGAAACACAATTTTTGCTAATTACAAACAACAAACTAAAAAGGAATCGTCGTTTTTAAGATTGTAATTAAAGGTTATTTTTACCATTTTTTATTAAAAGAAAAATAATACAAATTTCATGCAATCTGGCAGAAAGACCTTATGGTCGATAGCCATTTAATCCTTCTGGTGACAATAAAGTTTATTATTATTATTTTCATGCAACCTTTAAGAACTTAATTTCTAGAATTCATAATATTTAAAGTAGATTACCTTTTTCAGAAATTTTGAAAATCCAAAATTTGATTTTCCATAATCCATTTCAGTGTCCCTTAAATATTTAGTTTAATTTGACCTTAAAATATGCTAATCCCTTAAATATGCTATAAATTAAAATGAAATACAAATAGTTCATATTTTTAAATGTCTTTGTTTTCTTAAGAGAAAACTATATTTTTTAATATGCCTTATATAAACCATATGACTCTGGTTTTAGAAAAAATGTATAAAACCAGGTTCTTTCTATAATTATTAATAAATATTTAAAATGATTAAACAAGTTTTTTAAATGGCATATTGCTGCTTCTCCGTTATATAGAATTAAAGAATGAAAAATAACGAAAAAAAAATTTAAACATTTATTAATAATCCATAAATTTTCAGGAGCATCTTGTTATATTACGGTTTCCATTAACAAAAACAATCCAAGAAGATTGCATAATTGGACATTTCATTAAAAACTTGCTCTTAATAAATTTCTTAGATAATATTTCTTTATTTCCGTTTTTATAAACTAGTTTAACTTCGTCTTATTTTTGAATAATATAGAATATTATTATTGGAAAATATTTCATTGCATTTTCTAAACGTTGCTAAAGTTTATTTATTTAAAGTTTTATATATTTTCACTGATATTAAAATATATGTTATCGCATTTTCTAAACATAGCTAAAGTATATCTATTTGCGCGTCCACACGCTTGGCAAACTGACAAATCCAAGCCAGGATGGTAAAATATAACAAAAATATTATACTGAAATCAGGGGGAAGAGTACGGACGACTATCTTCGAGAGAGCATGGTAGATGTGGAATTTAGGAACCCTTGTGTGTCAGTTTTAGAAAGTAAATTCGTGCATTTCTGCAAAACATTATTGCAAAAGTCATTCAGCTTCATCGCTAAAGATAATTTTTCTGTGACATTCAGGATTTTCTCCATTTACTTGCAGAACAAGTATAAGTTTCGGCGCTTTAAATAATCCAGAGGTTTCAGTTCTTAGGTTAATTTGTTCTTGTAAGGGTGTAGCTTGAGCAAAAATCGCCATAATGTGGACTGAAAAATTTCTAATTTTTAAGAACAGAGTGGAATCGACTTTATTGCTTTATTTTGAAATGCGCATAACCGTAAAAAGGTTTTTATTCTATTCAAACGAGTTTAGATACCCGAGGTGGACCAATTAATTTTAAAAATTAATAATATTTATAGGGGTAAATAGTACAGTTGTTGGTCAGTAGGTAGTGATTGGTCATAATTTGAAAACTATATAACTATAAGACAATCTTTTGGTGACATAATTGTTTATTAACAGAAGAAAATTCTATATTCTTTTCTGTATTGGATACAACCCATAACTTTGTTATAACTTAAAGTTTCATGTGTGTATTTAATTAATAAGATGAGCAGTCCGAGATTTACGTCATTTTAGACAGAAATTTACAAAAAGTAACCTTACTATTCTAGATATTTTCATGATTTAATAATGATTTTTGTGCTGATTTTTGGTATTTGTAAATGAATACAGGTTTAAAAAATCGAAATAAAAAGTTTTTTGATAAAAATAAAGTACTGACTGTGAAAAATATGATAAGACAATAAATATCGCACGATAAACAGTTTTTATAGTGATAGGTCATCCGACCAATTAGTATTTTGACGTTAGAGTAACTATGTGACAGTTTGATTATCTGTATATTTTTTTATAAAACTGGTAAATAACTGGCATATTTCACACGAGATTTGTTTTGGTAGTCCTAAAAAAACTCAGTAATTGTTATAAAGCTCCAGAAAGGTTGGATGTATTTATATATTCAGGCTGTGTTCCGATTGTTTTAAGATTGTACCTTTTCTTACGTTTGTCATTTTATGTATATTAACACTAGTGTTTAACCTACAAATAAGAGGACAAGAAAAATATTCAGTACACAATTTTAAGGCAATTAAAAATGAAAAATCTATTTTACTTGAATTTATGTATTTGTTATTGTAGTTAGTGAAAATACTAATTTATTTATTTCTAGGTTAAACACTCTAGTGTTAATATACATAAAATGACAAACGTAAGAAAAGGTACAATCTTAAAACAATCGGAACACAACCTGAATATATAAATATATCCAACCTTTCCTATAACAATTACTGAGTTTTTTTAGGACTACCAAAACAAATCTCGTGTGAAATATGCCAGTTATTTACCAGTTTTATAAAAAAATATACAGATAATCAAATTGAAGATGCTATTAATGCAGTTTAAAATGGGATGTCACAATGCATAGCTTCAAAAAAGTATGGTATTCCCAAACCAACAATTCAATTTAGAATTAGTGATGCATTCATCAAATCTACTACAGGTCCGTATCCTGTATTAGTATGCAATGCAGAAGAGGACCTAGTACGTTGGATAATTGATTGTCAACGGAGAGGATTTCCTAGAAGAAAGATTAGGACCATCTAATACAAGCTATTGTCAAAGAGTGTTTGGATCAAAGTAAAATAAAAATCCTTTTTGTGACAATGTTCTAGGAAATGGGTGGTATAAAGCCTTTCTTGAAAGGAATCCGATTCTTATTGAAAAATTTTCAGAAAGAGCAACTAAAGCCAGCTCTTGTGTAAGTGAGAGTAATATTAAAAAATGGTTGAATGAAATATATGATTATTTATCAAAAATTAAATATTTAAACATATTAAAAGATCCGACTCTTGTTTCCAATGGTGATGAAACTTATTTTATGGTATGTCCAAAAATGAAAAACATAATAGCCCCTCATGGGGCACAAAATGTTTATGAAATTGATCACAGCAATTTCAAACTTAATGGAAAGACATCTTAAAAACAATGTTATATTTATGGTTTTTGTAGAGTGTCACGAAGGTGGACTGAAAGCTATTAAATAACTGACAAATTTCACATGAGATTTGTTTTGTTAGTCCTAAAAAGACTCGGTAATTGTTATATGGCTCCGAAAAGGTTGAATATATTTATATATTCAGGCTGTGTTCCGATTGTTTTAAGTTTGTATGATTATCTATAACGTAGGATGGTTTTACCAATTCGAAAAAAAAAAATAAAAAGATAAACAAAAAGAAAAACAGAAAACTTTAGAAAAAAAAAACTGACGGAAAAAAATCATAGAGTTGATTGAGGATCAAGAAAATATTGGTGGCAATTAAATGAATAATCATAACATTAATTATAAATTTATGTTTAAATTGTTTTTTTTTAACAATAATTATATATTTTTCTTTTATTAGATCACTGGAGTGTTCATCACTGGAGTGATCACTAGTTCATAATAGTTTTTCATATTTTCAAATTAGTTTTATTTATTATAAAGCGTTGACTAATTACTGTAAATCCACTAGACAATCACTACATTCTTATGATCTATAACTATGTTTTTAGATGAATCAAATATTTATCTTCTTATTTTGTATAAAATTTTAAATTTTTGATTGGAATTATTATTTAAATAGAAAAGTGACATTTTTTACAATTACTAGCACTATAATAATTCGTAAATTCATTTTATACAAGCATGCAATTTATTGTTTTCATTGTTCGATTTCTAAAATGACCGATCACTGTACTGTTTACCCCTATTCAAAATAATTACAAATTTGTTGGTGCGACTTTATAATCTTACATTTGCAATTAATAATAATTATGATTCTCTAAATTAATCTCTCCGTATAATAATAGATATAAATAATAGTCAATAATCTCATTCCATTTATGTGTTGCATTTCATTTGTTCTTCAGTGTATTCATTCATTCGTAACAACAAATTTATAATGTTTTATTCTATTTAAAGTTTGATATAAACTAATAGATTTTAATGTTTACAATTTAAAAATGTAAACAAAGTCGCTGGTGGAATACAAAATTACTCAGGATTTTATGTCGTAGATTCCCACTTGCAACAAATATTTAATACAAGATCTGAGATAACGAACATTTAAATTTTATAATTAGAAAACCTAATCAATTTAATTATCAGTAATCTCAATAAGCGAATAGATTACAAAGCGCCTAGTAGATTTAAGGAGTGAGAAAAAAAACAAAAAACAGGTTTGTGTCAGTATTAAATTCTACTATAAAACCATTCTATTATATTGTGCAATTTAGAGATCAATTGTATTTTTTGTTTTATTGTATGGAAAAATAAATATGGATGGACTAGTAGTTGTGTCCTTGCAAAGGTTGTAAGCGATTATATCTTTAGCGCGTTCATGCTAAGCGCCTAAGTCTAACCGTTTATTATAATATAAACATTGTGAACACGTCTCACGTATTTATACGGATTTGAACCGTGACGAAACTTGCACTAAAGGATACAATTTAATGCAACTCAAATTAAAATTGGACAACTTACCTTCCTCAAAAATAATAAATAAAAGACGCATAGTATATAAAAGCGAAAAAAAATGTTGTTCAAACTTTTACGTCTACATATCTTATGTGTGCACACCTAGAAATATGTTTTTGCATTTTTATTATTGTTTTTATCTATTGCTAGAACATCATATGCGGACTACTTTCGGCTTATTGAACACATTTCAATAAAACAGACACGTAATTTGATATTTCGATATAATAAATCTTACTTTACAAACAATTATTTGTTTTCCAGTAGACAAGCAAAAACTTTCTTAGAGTTTCTATTTTCATAAAATTATTTAATAGGTCATAAGTTGAACATATACATAATTCTTTTAATATTAATTATAAATTGAATTGAGCGAAATTACAATAAAAAATAAAATCATTTTCAATATTGGTCCAGAAAATTGTGATTTTGTGTTCGAAATGGCCAATTTGCTCCATCCGATAACGATGCTTTAAAAACATTGGTTGGGATCAGACCCAATTATCTAATGTAACAGTTACAATATTTTCACTAATATCAGTTATTTTATACTCGTTACTTTTACATATAACAGAGTATCAACCAAAATTAGATTATTAATTATTAAATTATTAAAATTTAATAAATGTAAGATTGGAGTGATGGTGATTGTCATCTTGAAAACAACTAAATAATAACAATAAACAAATATTTAATAATTCACTAGAAAATGAAGTGTGAGCATAAAGCAGTGAGAGCACAGATAAGATTACAAAAAGAAGTAATAGGAGTCATGTATATTTTATATCTGTTATTTCTTTATACTTTTGGTTGTTCACTACACAAGGTGCCATATTCGCTCCGAGCGCAACAGCACTAGCGCCAAAGGTGACACTTTTAAGAACTTCATGTGTAGTTATATTGACATGTATTTTGTAATATATTGTCATTTTGCTCATTAGAAGTCTTCGAATCACTAGTGTCCTTTATTAATAAAATCCATCAGTGTATAAATATGTTTACATTTTCCACATGCTTGAGAAATGCATGTGTCTTGCACTTTGAATAACGTATCGTTTATCATTCAACTAACAAAATAGTAAAGTATAATTAAAATTTCATAATATATTATGACATTAGTTATTTAATAACTGCAACTTACTTGCAACTGTACTTTACATGGAGCTTCATTAACATTAGTTTGCCCAAAAACCTTACATTTAATTGTAGTTCCTTGATTTTTAATTCCAAACTCTTACGTTAATCTCACTTAGTTTTACACCATTCACAATATTTTTTATTATTAAAATCAATAGAGGGGGAAAATTTTTCAAAGCCAGTTTTCTCGGTAATATCTTATTACAGAATTGACGTATTACGAATACCTAACCTAACCTATAATTTTTTTGCTGTCAAAAATCGTATTTTATTAAATTAATATTTTTTTTGTTTTTGCCTGCTGTTTTTATACATTATAATTCCAAGTTATCTTTTTGGCCACGGGTGGCGTTAAGAGCGGTTGTGCACGGAGCCATGATATAAATACTATTATACTACACGTCTCGTTCTCGATGATTTGTAGTATGCTCGTCATTACTAACATTTCACACTTTTTAGAGTTTGAAATTTGGCGCCTAGGCTAGTGTGGACTAGCCGCCCGGACCTGTATAGTCATATTTGTTCGTTGTGTTTGACGTTTCACACGTACTGAGTACTTTTAGTATAAAAAATTACCAAATCTAAATAAAAATAGAAGGTTTAAATGTCAGGAGATAAGAAGAAGAAAAATCATGTTCACGATCACGAAAAGAGATAGGAAGAAACAAAAAAAGGAAGGAAGACTGGAAAAAAATTGGAAAACAGATCGATAACCTCGAAAACATCATTTGTAAACTGGCAGAATTAAATAAAAACCACTGATAAAAATCAGAATGGAAATGCAGGTATCACATAGAAAGTATTTAGCCTCCTTACGAGACAATTCAAAAATGATTAAGTGTGGATTCAGTCACACTAAAATATGTTTTTTTCTTATTTTTTCTTTGTACAAAAGCAACATGTACAAAAAACTGTCTATATAACAAACTGTCCATACGACAAACAGTCTATATGACAAACTGTTTACATGACAGACTGTACAAACGACAAACTGTCTCTATTACAAAAAAGATATATGAGTTTCCGTACGAAACATTATAACAGAAAAGTATTTAGCCTCCATACGAGACATTTACTTAAAAATGCTTAAGTGTGTTGATTCAAACACATTTAAGTGTGTTTTTGCATAAAAACAACTTGTACAAAAACTGTCTATATGACAAATTGTCCAGACGACAAACTGTCTATACAACAAACTGTTTATACGACAAACAGTCTGCATAACAAAGATATTTGAGTTTCCACACGAAACCTATATTACATAAATAAAACTAGTTAGTCTCCATACGAGACACTTACTTAACAAATGTTTAAGTGTGTTCATTCATTCACACTTAACTATGTTTTTACACAAAAACAACATGTACAAAAACTGTCTATACGACAAAATGTTCAGGTGACAAACAGTCTATACGACAAACTGTCTGTATAACAATGATATATGAGTTTCCACACGAAACCAGTGTCACACACATAAAAAGTATTTAGTCTCCATACGAGACATTTACTTAAAAAATGCTTAAGTGTTCATTCACACTTAAGTATGTTTTTGTACAAAAAACTGCCTATACGACAAACTGTCTGTAGAACAAAAAAGATATACGAGTTTCCATATGAAACCAGTATCACATAAGGAGTATTTAGTCTCCATACGAGACATTTACTTAAAAAATGCTTAAGTGTGGTTCATTCACAGTTAAGTATGTTTTTTGTACAAAAACTGTCTATATGACACACTGTCTATACGACAAACTGTCCATAAGATAAACTGTCTGTAGACAACTGTCTGTTAACAAAAAAGATATATGAGTTTCCATATGAAACCAGTATCACATAAAGAGTATTTAGCCTCTACACGGGACACTTACTTGAAAAATGCTTAAGTGTGCTGATTCATGCACACTTGAGTATGTTTTTTCTTGTACAAAAACAACATGTACAAAAACTGTCTATATGACAGACTATCCATTCGATAAACTGTCTATGACAAACAGTTTATACGACAAACTGTCTATATGACAAAACTGTCTGTACAACAAAAAAGATGTATGAGTTTCCATATGAAACCAGTATCACATAAAAATATTTAACCACCATATGAGATACTTACATAAAGAATCTTTAAGTGTGGTGATTCATTCACACTTAAGTATGTCTTTGTACAGAAATAACATGTACAAAGAGCTGTCTATACGACAAACTGTTTATACGAAAAATTGCCCATATGACAAACTGTCAATACGACAAACTGTCCAAACGACAAACTAAGTTTAATAAAGTAACTAAGTAACTAAGTAAGACAAACTGTTCATACAACAAACTGTTCATACGACTAACAGTCCATATGACAAACTGTCCATTAGACGAAGTTACAAAAATGCTTACAATAAAGGTCTATATTATAAAACAATTTCAATTTTTAGAAGAAAATCTGGATAAAATTCCGATAAATTTCTTCCCAAAAGCAATAAATAGCTGTTACTGAAGACGTAGAAGCAATTAATGCATGGAGAGCATTCTGACTCTAAAAAGGAAATTCCAATAAAAACAAAACCTCAATGAAAGAGGTACAATACGACAGAAGCATCGAGTCGGTCATCAAATCACCAGCAGACCCTAAGGAAGTAGATGAGTCAGCAGGCTGCCTAAAATACTTTACGCTAAACTAGGAATAAATTACCTAGGATAAATGTGTCCTATATTGTCTGAAGGGTTATAAAATACCATCCAGAGAAATCCATATCAAACAAAACCACTAACAGACCAAAATTGGGCAAAAAGTGGTATTATAAAAAGTAGGCATGAAATAAATAAGCTCTTAGCTAAAAATGTAATAGAGCCTTGTCAAAATGAAGATAATGAATTCATTTCCTCTTTGTTCCTAGTTGACAAGCCAGATGGCCTCAGTAGATTTATTATTAATTTAAAAAAAAAAATCTAAACACATTTATCGATACTATCCATTTTAAAAATGGAAGATATTAGGTCCACCAAAACACTAGATATCTAATGGATCATATATGTGTTCGATAGATCTAAAAGATATTTACTACATTATTCCTATTTTAAAAATTTTAATTTAAGAGGCAGCTCTTCAGTTTTTTATGCCTTCCCCTTGGTTTATGCACAAGTCCTTTTGTTTATACAGACAACTAGGAACTTTATCAATTATTTACCTTGATGATCTATTAATTGTGGGAAATTCATATGAATCCTGTAAAAATTCATCAAATTTGGTGAAAAACAATTGGGCTTTGTCATAAACCACCAAAAAAGTTCACAAACACCAAGTCAGATATGCAAATGCTTGCTTTTATTATAAAATCAGTAGATTTTAGACTTGTGTTGACTGACGGCAGCTTGCCCAGGGGTGGCATCTGGATCCATCTACTGTAAAAGACTAGAAAGGCAAAAATAACTAGCCTTAATTTTAAGTGACAACGACTACGACAGTAGAAATTATGTCACCAACAGGTTCTAACCTAAATAGAAACTTCAGTTTAAACTTGAGATATCTTCAGATGAATCTCTGACCGGTTGGAGTGCACACTGTAATGACGTAAACGCTCATGGTTTCTGGACGAAAGTGGAAAGAAAATTTATCATAAACTATCTACAAGTATTAGCAGCGTTCTTTGGTCTAAGATGTTTCGCGAACAAAGTATCAGACGGCAAAATATCCCCACTTAAATGCATTAGCAATAGAGGTCTGGCAATGGTGCGAGAGGAGAAAAATCTGGATTTACGCGTCATACATCCCGTCAGTTATGTATAAAGAGGCTGGTTTAGCACCGAGAATTACTAATATAGATACTGAATGGGAACAATGTAAAGAGTCATTTGAAAAAATCAATCAAGTTTGTAATTTTCTCTATTGACCTTTTTTACATCAAGGTTGAATCGAAAATGCCCTAGATTTTGTTCTCGTTTCCCAGATACAAACGTGATGACAGTAGATGTATTTACTATTAAGTGAACCAATGAAAAATCTATGTTTTTTCCTCCTTTCGCACTTACCCTTAGAACTCACGAGAAATAATAACCGATAAAGCTGAGGGGTCAGTCGTGGTACCATTGTGGTCAACCCACCCCTGGAACCCGCACTTTAAATCACTACTTACTGAACAGCGTTTAGTTAAAACCTCACAAAAATTTATTATTGTCTCCTTCCAAGCAAGAAATACATCTACTGGCACACACACTTTCATTGGTTGCATGTAACTTGTCCGCAAAGCGCTCCTAAGTAAAGGAATAAATGAAGCATCTACAGAAATCATGATCAAGGCCATAACACCATTAACACTCAAACAATACCAAGGTACCTTAAAGCTATGGCGGAAATTTTCTACATCAAAAAATATTCCAATATTTAACGCAATTACAGTAAATATACTATAATACGTTTTCTAACGGAAAGTTAGACGTTTAGTTAGCTCCGATCGAAAACGGAGCAAGCTATGGGACTTTGAACTGCAACAGATCAGCTATATCACTCATCTCTACTCAAGATCTCGGTAAGGATAAACTGCTGTCCCGATTCTTCAGGGGAATGTGAACTTGGCCTGATTAAATCAGCTAAAAGTAGCTAAAAGCAGCTAAAGGGTGAAGCAGAAAAAGTATCAACGATGCTTATTTTATCTACAGCACAGCAAACTATCGCACTAATTAATATAAAAAAAGACATATCCATGGACAAATAGAAAATAACAATAAAAATACCAGACCTGATAAAAATGTCCAAGCCAGGAAGAAATAAGTCAGAGCTTATATTACCTTTTGTATAAAGAACAACCTGGCCTATATGCCGCTACAGCTGTAATTCACTACTTGAATAAGACAAAAGACCTAACAAATGAGCACGTCGTCTCACGAAACGTCTCGTTCGAAGATGATCAATCTCCCTACCTACATGTACCCGTTAATAAACATACCCTAGATCATATTGCAGGGAAAACTCAACTACAAAAATCTCTAAAAATATGACTATACAGGTCCGGGCCGGCTAGTCCACACTAGCCTAGGCGCCAAATTTCAAACTCTAAAAAGTGTGAAATGTTAGTAATGACGAGCATACTACTAATAATCTTCGAACGAGACGTTTCGTATAATCACGATCGAACTTCGCCCGCCTTCGGCGGGCTCGTTTGATCGTTCAATTTTATATCATGCACGGAGCGAATAAGAGGGGACAAAATATCTGACTCAAAATCGTGTTGCATTTGAACCAGTTCATCGAGAAGACAAGCCGATCGAACGTGAATTTCATATAAGCGATTGGTTTGTTCCAACAATCAAAACGATGTGGAAACGTCCAATACATGTACAAAAGATTTGTTGGAATTACTGAAATCTTTTGCACATGCGTCAAATGTTTAGAAATTGCTTTAATTTTCTATTGAAACAAAGCTAATAAAGGCAACAAGGACACAACTCAAAAAATAACTAAAAAGACAGAACTAAGATCTACTAACTATTTTAACTAAAATCAAATAACCTGTATGTAAAAAAAATGAACTGATATGAAAGAAGCATTCATAATATATATTTACAACAACCATTTCTTCATAATAACGATTAGTTTTTGTTACTAATGCAATATTAACATGTATACAGGCTAATTGGTATTCTTTCTTTTTATTTTTTCGAGTTGTGTCACTGTTATTGTCGGGGTGCGATATATAAAATGTCTTTTAAACGGAGGTTACTATTAGATTTGATATTGATAGATTTAATTTGCCTTTACGTGTCTATCGGTAGAGGAAAATACTCTAACGGAGTATATTATTGAAGGAAAAATGGCTTGAAAGTTTTATATATATTTTATATATACTTTATTTTTTACTTTTAGATATTAATTGGTTATTTATGGAATTACAATAAAATAAAACTAATCGTTTGTTTAATGGCGTTTCGAAAATTTCTTGTAGGTTATTGGTCAAATATCTTGAAAACAGGTTTGTTTTTAAAATAAAATGTTTCATTTTCAAAGTCTTTAACAAACAAACTTTAAAGAGAGAGAAAGATTTAGTGTTAAATAACGATTTCGGTTAAGCATTCGATGTGTTTTTATTTCCACTCTGCAAAGAAAATATTTTTTATTGTTTCTAAAAGCTTTGGACATATTTGTTCGCAATAAAAACATATTTAGATTTTTTTAATATGAAGAGTCATTGAACAAATATCGCTAAGAGTTATTTTGCTTGCGCAAATTACGCTAAACCTTTGCAATTTAATAATTTTTCAAAAAAATAATTTCAAAGTAAAACGGGATGCCTTTAAGCATTCCTTTAGAAAAGTGTTTCCTTTTGAAAATTTTGCAGTTGAACTCTACGAGTATTGTACAGCAATGATTATTTCTTGGACTAAAGGGTGATCCACCCTTCTTAAAGGGCTTTAATGGTGCACGTGGTTTAATTATCTAACCGGCTTTTACTATTCAACATAGAAGCTTAATTTATGTATCGTCGTCTAAATTCAAACATAATAATAACTCAAATTTATTAAAGGCTATCGACCCCAACATGTATTAAAATACAATTTTTATCATTTATAACTCACTTATTCTTTGTTTAAAAAAATATTTCTAGAATTTTAGTTAATAAACTCATTTTTAATTACATTAAAACACATAATAATAATAAAACATGTTTATAGCTGTACTTATAATACAAAACAAACTACATATGGCTATCGACCCGTGGTCTTTCCGCCTAAAACCCATTTTTATGTGAAAATACGTAAATTTTCAATTTACGAGTTCTCTTATTTTTTCCATAATTTTTTTTTTTAATTAATATGCAATATTTGAAAAATTTCTTCCTTATTTTTAATTTAAAAAGATATATAACAGGAATGTTATTCAAATTTTATAAATATTATTATTTTGTAATGACATTAATCAAATCATAAATGTATTCAATTTTATTTAAAACCGAGTTTCAATCAGATTTAAATGTTGCAAAACTAGATAAATCATTTCGAATTGAATTTGAAAACAAATGACTTGTTTATTATTTTTGATTCTTATTATGAAAATTACTGAAATTAATTTAATCATTTTCTCGATTTCCAAGAAAATAAATTATAAATTGAAACATTATACAATAATAAAACGTTTTGTAACGTCTTTATAAATAAATAAATATTTGCTAAATCATTAGGTGTGACTATATGTTAAGCATATGATTCATTGTCATTTACTGAAAAATCAGAGCAAAACCTCGTGAAAAACCTGTTGAACTTTAAAGGTGGTTGGGTCGTGTTGTAAATCAAACAGATATGATTATCAGTCAAAATTTCATCCTGTTACGCAGTGGCCAGCCACACAAAGATTTCGTTTCGTAAAAACGTTTTATATGTATCGTCAACTTATATATCATATCGGTTTTTCAGATCTCGCCAGAGAAAGTTTATGCCTCTTATGCATTGCATAAGTTTTCTTGGTTAATATTATTGTCCAGTTTGCATTTTATTTCTATCTACGTAAAAACATATAAATTTCAAATCTTTCCTCACTAGGTATGTATTTATTATTGTTTTACTCAATACTAATTCTCTTTAATCGAACGGTTATTTACTAAAACAATGACAACAACAACATCATTGCTTTTATTAGTTATTTGTTTACATTACGACTATTTCAACAATATTTTAACACATTTTAATATTAGATGATAATTTTATTCAGTTTTTAATTCAATTAAACAAATTTATAATTCCATATCTTTCTAAGTTTCTATTAATACCATTACACCAATCTACAGGATCAATTTCGGATTGTCCCTGCAAAATTGTATCATTTAAAAGTACAGAGCGAACATTGTATACATTTCAAGTTTATAACGCAGCCCTAGCAAGGCCCTATCTACAAGGGTAATTTCATTTCATTGCTCCTGCGTATTGTTTACATACAGATTGTCAGAAGTATTATTGCATAAAAATTGGGACGTATCAAAGATGTATAAAGAAGTGCCATTCTACAGGATCAATTTCGAATTGGCCCTACAAAATTGTATTGTGTAAAATCACAGAGCAAGTTTTATTGTCTACATTTCAAGTTTATAACGCAATGCAAAGGGGCAATTACATATTGCCCCTGCGTGTTGTATATACATAGATTGCCAGAAGCATAATTGCTAAAACTCGGGACAAGTATCCAATCTAATCCTTAATGCCAATCTGTAAGGGAACTTCAAGGAAGAACAATTAAAGTCTTGCTTCGACTAATTCTTGTATTAGAATGTACTTTTATTTAATTTTTAACTGAATTAAACAAATGTATATAAATGTCTCCTGTCTTAAAGATATATTATAATCTGCCACAATTTTATATAAAGGCCTAACTAAGGAGCAATTTCGGATTGTCGCTGCTAAATTGTATCATGTAGAGGCACAGAGCAACTTTCATTACGTACATTTCAAGTTTATAACGTAGCCCCAACAAGACCCTATCTACAAACAAAATTTCATATTGCTCTTGCGTGTATACAAACAGTTTGCCAGAAGTATTACTGCCTTAAAATTGGGACATACATAGCCTAGTTTAAGCCTTGAGGACATCTGTGCGGAAACTTCTAGGGAGCAAATTAATGTCTTACACTATACAGTACCCAATTTGTAGACAATACAATTGCGATACAATTTGTCACAGATAATCTAAAATTTTTCTCTAGAAATTGTCCCTACAGATTAACCTGTGTACAAAACGAATTCATTTTTCTTTTTTAGAAATTTTCTAAATGTAGACAATACAAGTTGCGACATAATTTAGCACATACAAGCTTACATTTTTTTCCTAGATATTGAAAGCTATTACATAAGGATCTATTTCGAATTGTCCCTACAAAATTGTATCCTGTAAATGCACATAGCAACTTTTATAGTTTACATTTCATGTTTAGAACGCTATCCAAGGCCCAATCGACAGGGGCAATTTCATATAAGTAACAGGGGCCTCTGTCTGTTTATATAGACAGATTCCCAGAAGCATTATTGTCTAAAAATTTGGACGTGTACAGCTTAATCCAATCCTTAAGACCAATCTATAGGGGAACTTAAAGGGAGAACAATTAAAGTCTGGCACTTTTATTACATTAGAAGGTAATTTTATGGAATTTTGATTCAATTAAACAAATTTATAGAAATCTGTTTATCTGCTCTATCTTAAAAATATATAATAATCTATTACATATGGACCAATCTACAGGAGCAATTTCGAATTGTCCATGCAATATTGTATGATGTGGAAGCACAGAGCAACTTTCATTGCCTAAATTTCAAGCTTATAACTCAGCCCCAGCAAGGCCCTATCTACAGGGGCAATTTCATATTGCTCTTGCGTGTTGTATCCCGACAGATTGCTAGAAGTATTATTATCTAAAAGTTGGAACATATATAGCCTAGTTTAAGCCCTAAGGTCAATCTGTAGGGGAACTTCTAGGGAGAAAATTAAAGTCTTGCTCCGAATACTATACACTATACACTACCCAATTTGTAGACAATACATGTTACAATACAATTTGTCACAGATAATCTTATCTATCTATAAATCTATTTTTTTTAAGAATTAATTTTTCTTTTTAGAAATTGTCTAAAGTAGACAATGCAGGTAGCAACATAATTTGGCACAGACAACCTTAATATTTTTCTGTAGAAATTGTCACTACAAATTGACCTGTATACAAAACGAATTAATTTTTCTTTTTAGAAATTGTCTAAATAAAGACAATACAAATTGCGACATAATTAGGCAAATACAATCTCAAATTGTTTCCCTAGAAATTGAAAGCTATTACGCAAGGATCAATTTCCGATTGGCCCTGCAAAATTGTATCGTATAAAAGCACAGAGCCACTTTTATAGTTTACATTTCATGACAGGGGCAGTTTCATATTAGTGACAGTAGCAATTTCATATTTCCCCTGCCTGTTTATATAGACAGATTGCCAGAAGAATTATAGACAGATTGCCAGAAGAATTATAGACAGATTGCCAGAAATTGTCCCTACAAATTGACCTGTGTATAAAGCGATTAATTTTTGTTTTTAGAAATTGTATAAATGTAGGCAATACAAGTTGCGACATAATTTGGCACATACAATCTTAAATTGTTTCCCTAGATATTGATAGCTATTGCACAAGGATCAATATCGGATTGGTCCCGCAAAATTGAATCGTGTAAAAGCACATAACTTTCATAGTTTACATTTCATGTTTATTACGGAAGCCAATCAAAGCCCAATCGACAGGGGCAATTTTATATTGCCCCTGCCTATTTATATAGACATTATTGCCTAAAATTTTTGACGTATAGAGTTTAGTCTAATCCTTAATGCCAATGTTGTATATGGGAACTTCAAAGCAGATTGCAGAACATTTAAAATTTTGCTCCAACTGTTTTTTAGATTAGAACGTAATTTTATTGAATTTATAATTCAATTAAACAAATTTATATAAACCGGTTCTGTCTTAAAAATATAATATAATCTGTCAGACTTTTACATAAGGGCCTATCTACAGGAGCAATTTCGAAATGTCCCTGCAAAATTGTATCATGTAGAGGCAGAGAGCAACTTTCGTTACCTACATTTCAAGTTTATAACTTAGCCCCAACAAGGCCCTATCTACAGAGGCAATTACATATTGCTCTTGCGTGTTGTATACAAACAGTTTTCCAGAAGAATTATTGCCTAAAAATTGGGACATACATAGCCTAGTTTAACCCGTAAAGGACAATATGTGGGGATACTTCGAGAGAGAAGTCTTACACTATGTACTGCCCAATTTGTAGACAATACAAGTTATATTTATACGATACAATTTGTCACAGAAAATCTAAAATGTTTCTCTAGAAATTGTCCCTACAGATTAACCTGTGTACAAAACGAACTAATTTTCTTTTTAGAAATTGTCTAAATGCAGACAAAACAAGTTGCGGCATAAATTAGCACTTAGGTTTCCCTAGATATTGAAAGCTATTACACAATAGGATCAATTTTGGATTGGCCCTACAAAATTGTATCGTGTAAATGTACAGAACAACTTTTAGAGTTTACATTTCATGTTTAGAACGCAATCCAAGGTCCAATCGACAGGGGCAATTTCATATTACTAACAGGGGCAATTTCATATTGCCCCTGCCTGTTTATATAGACAGATTCCCAGAAGCATTATTTCCTAAAAATTGGGACGTGTACAGCTTAGTCAATACCTTATAATCTTTAATACCAATCTATAGGGGAAGTTAAAGGGAGAACAATTCTTGCTTGAACATAAGTCTTGCTCCGACTATTTTCTTATATTAGAAGCTAATTTTATGGAATTTTGATTCAATTAAACAAATTTATATAAACCTGTTCTATCTTAAAAATATAAAATAATCTGCCAGACTTTTAAATAAGGGACAATCTACAGGAGCAATTTCGAATTGTCCCTGCAAAATTGTATCATGTGAAGGCGCAGAGTAACTTTTATTTCTTACATTTCAAGTTAATAACTCAGCCCCAGCAAGGCACTATCTACAGGGGCAATTTCATTGCTCTTGCGTGTTATATACAAACAGTTTTCCAGAAGTGTTATTGCCTAGAAATTGGGACATAAATAGCCTAGTTTAAGCCTTAAAGGACAATATGTGAGGATACTTCTAGGGAGCAAATTAAAGTCTTACACTATATACTACCCAATTTTTAGACAATAATGCTATACAATTTGTCGCAGAAAATCTAAAAATTTTCTCTAGAAATTGTTGCTACAGATTAACCTGTGTACAAAACGAACTAATTTTTCTTTTTAGATATTGTCTAAATGTATACAATACAAGTTGCGACATAATTTAGCACATACAATCTTAAATTGTTTCACTAGATATTGAAAACTATTGCAAAAGAGGATAGCCTAATTTAAGCCTTAAGATCAATCTGTAGGGAAACTTCTAGGGAGAAAATTAAAGTCTTGCTCCGATTACACTATACACTACCCAATTTGTATACAAGTTGCGACACAGACAATCTTAATTTTTTATGTAGAAATTGTCCCTACAAATTGACCGGTGTACAAAACGAATTATTTTTTTTTTAGAAATTGTTTAATGTAGACAATACAAGTTGCGACATAATTTGGCACATACAATCTAAATGGTATGTGCCAAAAACGAATTAATTTTTCTAGTAGACATTCTAGTAGACTTCTTTTTTAACTAGAATTTTCCCTGCTAAGAAATTAGCTTCTGTATAAAACGTAATAATTTTTCTTCATAGAAATTGCCGATTGGCATGTGTATAGTACGAATTAATTTTCCGATTTGGAAATTGTTTCTGTGGATTGGTCTGTGTATAAGGCGCTTTACCTAACAAGTTGGCAAGTCATAAAAAAGGAGTTACAACCGCAAAGCAAACAATAATAAATATTCACTTCAGATTTTTATGGGTTAATTTAGATGTTGAGAGCAAGAACTCTTCTCAACATCTCATCATCGCGCAGTTTTTTTGCACACAATGTTTTAATCTCAGTTTGTTTCTTGTTGGAGATAGTGATCAGTTCACAGTTTTGAAAGAGCGCTCTTGTGAAAATTACAAAAAACTCGGCCGATATCCATTTATAAATGGATGAAAAAAAACGATAAAAAATAATAAATAGTGGATAAAAAAGGTGATTATAGTTTGATCGGCTCTATGTGCTTGCAGTATCTATTTTCACGCTTAACAAGTGTGAATTTCACGGTTTTGTTCCGTTTTAAAAACAATAACCTAACTTATTTTTGTTTTCTATTATTCGGTGGAAATATTTCAATTTTATTTCGACGTAGGTTAACGTTTAACGTTCAACGTTTCGCTAACACCAATATAATAGATACACATATTATATATATATATATATATATATATATATATATATATATATATATATATATATATATATATATATATATATATATATATATATATATATATATATATATATATATATATATATATAATATGTGTATCTATTATGTATGTGTGTGGATGTATATTAATATATATATATATATATATATATATATATATATATATATATATATATATTTTTTTTTTTATGTATAGATTAATATGAGACATTAAGTCACAGATAATGTTAAATGACAGCGACTAAAACCGTGGGACAAGAATTTATGTGCGGCATTATATATTGGTTGGTATGTTAGTGGTTCGTTATAGCGATATCTCTCAGTTGTCCAGTAAAAGTGACCATCGAAATTCCAATCATCGGCCAGCTAAATGACCACTACTTATATGACCCACTACTCAGGTATTAGGTATATTTAATTAAATCGTGTGGACCGGCTATTTTTGGGAATAAGTGATTAGTAAGGCAACTTCAGTTTCCGCTCTTTGTGCATTCGGGAAGTATCGATGAGAAATATTTATTTACTATATAAATTACCTTACAATCCTTCATTAACAAATCTTAATTTTGTACTATTTCTTTTACTAATTACCGTGCGTAGAGTTTTAGCTTGTACGTACTTTTTAAGGGTTGCGGATTTTCAATCCCTTTTCTTCTATAAACATCACGGTCAACATTTTTATTTTACTTATACAATACAATGTTAGTACTGATACGCCTTTTATTATTAGTAGTAGTATTTTTATTGTTATATCTTGCAACAAATGACTATCGTCTTTCTGCCAATCTTTCGTTTAGAAGAAGAAGAAATATTTATTGAAAACAAAAGTCAACAAAAGGCTATCGACCACTAGGTCTTTTTGCACAGTATTATAGTTGTATTTTCTTGCTTTACAACAAAAATATTTTATCTTATAAAATAAATATTTTATTTTACAACAATAAATTGTTATATATTTTTAGTAAACAAAATACACTAAAAATAATAATTATATTATTGTTTCTTAATAACAAACAATTTCATTATTATTCCTAAATTTGTTTTTTTTTAATATTACCTTTTATTTTATAACATTAAAATATTTTTATTTAATTTTTTAATTATTACAAAATAATATTTAATTCATAGTATTTAAATAGCAATACATATTTAATTGTTTTTTAATTAAAAAAAATATTTTATTTAGAAAATATTTTATTTCAAAATAGATTTTTTTTACCAAAAATATTAACAAAAATTTAGAAGAAAAAAAAGTTTTTTCAAAAATATTTTAAGTATATACTTTTTAAATAATAACTATATTTTTATTTCATTTTTAAGATAATATTGAAATCATAATATTTAAATAGAAATACAAATTTAATTGTTTTTTTTTTAATTTTGTAAAATATATTTTTTAGGAAATATTTTATTATAAAAAATAATTTAAAAATTGAAATAAAAATTGATTTCCTTAAAAAATGTATGCATTTCAAACCAATTCAATTGTATAAACCGGTTATAAATTTTTAAACCGACAATATAGTATCCATATAAAGTAGTCCACAAAATCTATGAAATCTAATTTATTTGGAACAAACATAAAATACGTTAATAAATTTCGAAAAGCAAAAATATAACATTTCTCTAAAATTTATATTGTTAACAAATTTTCAATGTCAATAATTGTGGTAAATGTGGGCGTGTAGACTAATGGACGGCCTGTCATGTCGAGAATTATTTATTTATAGGTGTCAGATATAGCAAACTATATGTAAATGATCCTATACAATAAGACTAACTTTTGTTTTTAATTGCACCATATTTTAAATATTAATGTTTATAAAATTGTTGATCTATATTAAAACCTAATGTATAAGTACAATTTTGAAAAAAAAAGAACTAGAAACTTTTTTATAATATATTGTTTTTTTTTCATGGGGGAAAGTTAAATTTCGCGGGTTAAAATTCGCCAGGGGGTTCTCCGGAGCCCACATTAAATACCACAATTTGTTTGTAAATAAATTTATTTGGTTGAGGCCTCAATAAATTTCGAATATTTAGGAATTTTGATATCTCTCGGACCCCTGATAATATTTAAAAAATATTTTTAGACATTGGCAGAAACGTCCAAAATATTCAATTAAAGAATATTATTATTGTCTAGAAGAGGGTGTTGATGATGGGGTGAAATTCCCCGGGCTTCACAGTGCCACAGTATTTAAAGGGGTCTCTTTTATGCCGTAAATTGTTTTTTTAATAAATTTATTTAGTTGGGTCCCCAATTTTACTTTTGCTGCCAATAAATTACGAATATTTAGGAATTTTGATAACTCTCGGACCCCTGATAATATCTAAATAATATTTTTAGACATAGGAAATGTTCAAAATTTACAATTAAAGAATTTATTATTATTGTCTAGAAGGGGGTTCAACGATGGGGTAACATTCTCCGGGTTCACTGTGCCACATTATTCAAAGGGGTCCCTTTCATGCCCCAATTTGTTTTTGAAGTAAATTTATTTAGTTGGGCCCCGAATAGACCTTTTCATAGTTGAAATTTTTTTGTGCGCATGTGTCAATTTCCGCCATGATATACATCAAAAAGTGCCCGAACTATTTGACGTATAACTAAATATGTGCCCGAAACTTTCATATTCCCACGTTTCAAATCGCGGATGCGTATGCGCTTAACTAACCGTAAAAAGGTCTATATGAATTAAATATTGGGTGTAACTAAACTAATTACAGATACAATCATACCAACTTATTACAGCGCAACACAACTTGAATATATAAATATATTCAACCTTTCCGAATCTCTATAATATTCTTAAATCTTTTAAGACTATAAAGCAAATCTCTTGTTGAAAGACAACAGATATTTGTGTTATTCACTAGAACTCAGTTCACTTCCGTGGCACTAAAACAAGACACTAGATAAATAACATTGTTTTTCAAGATCAGGTCTTTCTCTTTAACCCAAAGTGAAGCCATCTGCAGACGCGTTTCGAGATCTATCTCTCATCTTCACGATCTCGAAACGCGTTTGCAGATGGCTATTCACTTTGGGTTAAAGAGAAAGATCTGATCTTAAAAAACAATGGTATTTATCTAGTGCCTTGTTTTAGTGTCAAGGAAGTGAACTGAGTTCTAGTGAATTACACTACAACGACACTTTTATAGTCTTAAAAAGACTTAAGAATATTATAGATTCGGAAAGGTTGAATATATTTATATGTTCAAGCTGTGCTCCGCTGTAATAAGTTGGTGTAAAAAGGTCTATTTTATTTGCCTGGTGATTTTTTTGCTGCCTGTAATTGTCTATAAAATATTTCAAAATAATTTAAATATTATGGAATTGAAAAATTGTTTTTTTTGTCATATATCAAAAAGTTTAGTAATAGACCTTCTCATAGTTTTTTGTGCGCATGTGTCAGTTTCCGCCATGTTATACGTCAGAAACTGCCCGAACTTTTTGATGTATAACCAGGGAAAATAACAAAATGTGCCCGAGACTTTCATATTCCCGCCTTTCAAATTTGGCGGATGCGCATGCGCTTAACTAGAAACATTTCGACTAAAGCTGTTGGATCCTGCATTTTTTCTTAATTTAATTTTGGACCTTCTAAAATTTCTGTATTTTTTTATAAAATCATTCAACTATCTCCGTATAAATCCGGGTCGGAAAGACCTAAAGGTCGATGGCCTTTTGTTGACTTTTTGTTTTCCATAAATATTTCTTCTAGAACCTTTTTTAACAGAAAAACAATTTGAATGAAATATAATTTTTTTTTTTTTAATAAATAATAATAATAATAAAATAATAATATAAAGATGAATTAAATCCTTGGGTTATTAAAATTGTGTTAAAGTTTTGTTCATTTTTTAGTAAGAAAAATTTGAAATTAAATGTATTTGATTTAGAAAATATTTCGCTTATTAAAGCGGAATTTAGCTTGAAAATATAAATATATTCAACCTTTCCGTAGCACTATAATATTATTAACTCTTTTTAAGACTACAAAACAATTCTCTTGTTGAAACAAAACAGATATTTGTAACCCATGTACTAGCCCCGAGTCCACTTTCATGGCACTAAATAAGAACTAGATAAATAACATTGTTTTTAAGAACATATCTTTCTATTTAACCCAAGTGAATAGCCATCTGCAGACGCGTTTCGAGATCTATCTGTCATCTGTGCAGCTTTGCATTACGAGTAAATAGCATACAAATATCTGTTGTGTTTCAATATGAGATTTGTTTTTAAGTCTTAAAAAGACTTAATAATATTATAGAGCTACGAAAAGGTTGAATATATTTATATATTCAAGCTATATTCCGCTTAAATAAGTTGGTATGATTGTACCTATAATTAGTTTAGTTTCACTCCAATATTCAATTAGGTTATAAATATGTGCTCGAAACTTTCATATTCCCGCCTTGCCAACTTGGCGGATGCGCATACGTTTAACTAACCGTAAAAAGGTCTATATGAATTAAATATAGGGTGAAACTAAACCAATTACAGATACAATCATACCAACTTATTACAGCGGAGCTTGAATATATAAGTATATTCAACCTTTCCGAAGCTCTATAATAATTTTCACATTATTCAAAGGGGTCCCTTGCATGCCCCAATTTGTTTTTGAAGTAAATTTATTTAGTTGGGCCCCGAATAGACCTTTACATAGTTGAAATTTTTTGGGCGCATGTGTCAATTTCCGCCATGTTATACATCAAAAAGTGCCCGAACTATTTAACATATAACTTAATGTGCCCGAAACTTTCATATTCCCACGTTTCAAATCGCGGATGCGTATGCGCTTAATTAACCGTAAAAAGGTCTATATGAATTAAATATTGGGTGTAACTAAAATAATTACAGATACAATCATACCAACTTATTACAGCGCAGCACAACTTGAATATATAAATATATTCAACTTTTCCGAATCTCTATAATATTCTTAAATCTTTTTACGACTACAAAACAAATCTCATGTTGAAAGACAACAGATATGTGTGTTATTCACTAGAGCTCAGTTCACTTTCGTGACACTAAAACAAGACACTAGATAAATAACATTGTTTTTTAAGATCAGATCTTTCTCTTTAACCCAAAGTGAATAGCCATCTGCAGACGCGTTTCGAGATCTATCTCACATCGGTACAGCTTTGCTCTTACTTCAATATTCAATTATTATTGAAATTAAGTTCAGGTTTTGACACACATGTCATACGAAACCTAACCTCTATAGCTCGGCAAATAGTTTTCAAACTAATGTAAGTGAATTCCATTTTATAATTCAAAAGAGCTGCAGCAAAAAAGCTGCATTGATGAGAGATAGATCTCGAAACGCGTCTGCAGATGGCTATTCACTTGGGTTAAATAGAAAAATGTGATCTTAAAAATAATTCTATTGAGATTTTTGTTTAGTGCCACGAAAGTGGACTGGGAGCTAGTATATGGCATACAAATATCTGTTGTGTTTCAATATGAGATTTGTTTTGTAGTCTTAAAAAGACTTAATAACATTATAGACCTACGGAAAGGTTGAATATATTTATATATAGCTTGAATATATTTATATAGTCAAGCTATATTCCGCTTTAGTAAGTTGGTATGATTGTATTTATAATTAGTTTGGTTTCACTCCAATATTCAATTAGGAAATATTTGTTTTTAATTTGAAATTTTTGTTTCTAATATCAAAAAGTAAGAACATTAGACAAATCTAAAAAGTCGAAATATCTCAACAAGTAAAGAAAAAAATAGTGCAGCAGTTAGCAGTGCATCAAAATAGATAATTAGTAAATGATATTGTTAGTATAAATAAGTTTGTTTGTAAACAATTGTTTCGATCTATGTTTCTCTTATGCATTTGGTTTCAGGGTAGTAAAGAAAGAATGAAGCTTTTGAATTAAGAAATCTTGACATTGAGACATTGTAGAGAGTGTAAGAGAGTGCAAGTCTTATTTTCGGAATATAAATCATAAATGGGCCATCAGAGAGAACTTCACCGACACACACACACAGACAATATGTAATTGCATTGTTGGATCGAACACCCTTTGCTCTTTCGAAAGGAATGTTCCATCGGCTTTTGCTTTTTTTGTTGTTGCCGTCGATTTTCGCCAGTCGTTTTGTTTTTATACAATCGTCTGGGCTCGTTTGAAAACCTTTCTAAAAAAGACGGCCTAAATTACGTGCGTACACCTATAAAGATAATTTCACCGAAATTTTATACAACTCTCTCTCTCTTATACAAAGAGTTCGTAATTACAACCGAACGTTCATTTCAATCATGATTTGTATTGTAATACTTAACATTACTCTAAATTACAACAAGTTTATCAGAAAATTATTATACAATTTTTTATTACTGGATCGAGTTTTGCAATGCGATTTTTTGCATTAACTCCAAGATATCAACGGCAATTGAATTTTAAGAATCATAAATAATTCAGTTTTAATATAGTTATAAGCTTTGCCGGTTTTCATTAATATATTTAATAAACATTCTAAATTGTTGCATTTAATGAATGAAACAGTTTTCTTGAGAATTGCGTTTGTTCAAAACTCGCATTTCCTTATTTAAACATCAAATGTAATTAAATAATTCCTTCACAAACACAAAAAAAATCAATATTTACGAAGAATAAAACAACAGCAATTACTGGGAATAAAATAAGTCGTACAAAAGGAACTTGTTTACATTTTCATAAGACGAAACATGTGCTGCAGCATTACCATATTAAAACACAATTCTTATTTGATTCCTTATATTATTTATGTGATCACAATTTGCTTATTAAAACACGTTTGAATTGTTAGTTATCAAATACGGAGATTTTTTTTAAATTATAAAACTATTCTTTCACAATCATCATTTAATTTCTAGTAATTATTGTAGTGCGAATCAGATTTGCATTTTGTTTATTCATTAAGACGCGATAAAATTTATTGTTAATTACCAAAGCGTTTTTTTTTTTTTAGAAAGTTTTATCAAAATTAATTAAATTTCATCGCGGCAAGAAATATAATGCCAGACCGAATAAATAATACTTATTCTATCAACAAGTTAATAAAATAAAATGATGCTTCAGTATAATAATTCGTATTTAAATTTGTTAATTAGTCTGCAAGTTTTCTTGTTTATAAATAATTTTTCGAATAAAAACAATAATTCATAAATTATTTATGAATGTCGATTATTTGAAATAAGCATTTTGATAAATCTTCACACTAAAAACTCTAATAAACAGAGTCAAAATAACGGGCAAAAAACTATATATAGCATTTATAGATATAGAAAAGACATTTGATTTGGTACCCAGGCAAAAAATATGGGAAAGCTTGGTTAAAAATGTGTTGACCGCAAACTGAAACAAATTTGTAAATGTATATATAACAAAACAAGGAATATGCTAATCAGTAAAAACAAAAAAATCGGAAGAATTTAAAACCAAACAGGGGGTTAGACAAGGAGGGAGCCTCAGCCCAGAAAACAAAAACCCTACACATTGGATACAGGAACATGGGGAGGGTATATGTAAGTATGTGTGCGCTCGCAGACGATATAGCAGTAATTGCAGGATCGCAGAAGGAATTAGAAGACAAACTGAAGATACAAGGAATTAGAAGACAAACATTAGTCTCAATCAAAAACAAATACAACAAGTAAAAGAATACAAGTACCTAGGAGTGACAACAGATGAAAAAGAAGCAAAGAAGCAGACATCAACACACGAATAAGAAACACAAACAAGTCATATCATGCCCTAAATAAAATAATACTATACAAAAAAGAAATAACGAGAACAAAAATGAAAATATACAAAGCAATATGTAGACCAACCCTAACATATGGATGCGAATTATGGGTTTTAACGCAGCGAAAAATAAGTAAAATAAGAGCCACAGAAATGAAGTACTTAAGGAAAGTATATGGAGTAAATATAATGGACAAAATAAGAAGTGAAGATATAAGAAAAGAACTGGAACTTAAAGGAATAGAAGAGTTCATAGAAGAGAGACTGGAATGGTGGGGTCACCTACAAAGAATGAACGAGAAGGCTCAAGTGAAAAGAGTATGGGAAAGCAGAATGCCAAAAGAAAAGAGACGAGGGAGACCAAGTAAATCATGGGACGAGATGGTGCGAGGATTGTTAGAAAAAAGAGGGTTACAGGTGAATGAAGCAAAGAAGATGGCTACGGACCGGAAGAAATGGAAGGAATTAATTAAAAAGAATGTAAAATAGATAGGAAATAGCTTACACCCTAGTGGGTAGAAAGCAGTTTGAGTATATATATATATATATATATATATATATATATATATATATATATATATATATATATATATATATATATATATATATATATATATGTTGTTTTTGAGGTTTTCGCGGATAGATACCTGTGTTGTATTGTTTTCTCGGGGATTCCGCGTTGATGCTGAGGGTTGGCTCTGAAAAGAACCGGATTCTCGACGTTTCGGCGAACTAACATTCGCCATTCTCAAGATATATATGCGTCCGTGCGGGTCAACCGTTAGACGCATATATATATATATATATATATATATATATATATATATATATATATATATATATATATATATATATATATATATATATATATATATAATTTTTTTTTTGATAAATAAGTATGTTCTTGCATATTCAATATAATTTGATTCAATCCAATTCAATATAATTAAAGGTTTGTTTATAAGGAATTTTTATATTTGTTGTGCGTGTTGGTCATTTTACTAATATTATAATTTCTTAATGATTTGGGATTACAAAATACCTTTTAATTTTTCGGTTCGTTGAACACTTTTCCTCACTCGCACTAAACCAAGTTGACACTTACTCAATTCGACACACCGAAACTTTTAATACCTAAAAAGCAAACGTTATCACCAATTATAATTCAGAAAAAACGAAGTTCTCAACCCAAACAAAAATAATAAAATGTCGCAATTTAATTGTATTTATTCATTTTTTTGTTTAAATAACAGCAATATTTATAATAACAGCAATATATTTATATTTTGATTTATATATTGTTTATATATGATTTATATATTTTTTTGTTGTATAAAATATTTAAAAGTTTAAACATTTAACTTTTTATGGTTAATATCATATTAGTTAATAACAAAATAAAATAGTCAACTATTTTTCAATTGTTTATAATATATTGGTGTAACTTTAATAATATTGTATTAGAGAGGGTTCTGGTAATAAATTCGATTTAAATGTTTCTATATAAATATAAATGAATAAAATAAACATAAAAGACTACCATCGTTAAGAATTTCTGTCTTTCAATACATTAAATTTTACTTTAGTTACGTTAAATTATAACAAATTAATTCAAAATCTAATCGAGAGTTAATTAATGACAAATCGATTTTCCATGTATTTTTTTTATGAAATTGTCTGTTGGGTTGAAAAGAGGAGAGAGAAAAAAAGCGAAATTTATTCAATATTATTTTATTTTTGAATTGGAATATCTAAATTAAGATTCATTTAAAATGGAATTGGATTGATCTTCTCTAGGAACACAATTTCGACTCGACAGGAAAAAAAAGATAAAGTTTTTATAAAAAAAAGAATCTTAAACTTTTCAAGAAACATATTTGAATGGTTGCTCCAGTTATAAATATTTATATAAACTGTTAATTGTCAGAAATTTTTATTTAAATACAGCAAATCAATTAAAAATAATTTTCACAATAAAAAAGTTAAATAGATTAACCAAATTAAACTCTCAAAGACAATTACTTATTACTTTGCTTATATTACTTAATATTTTATTTAAACAAACAATTTAAAACTTAATATGTCTAACTGGACAAATTAGAAACCTAAAGACAATAATTAGGATTACTAAATAACACATACACAAAATAATTATAATAATGCATATGTTATTATTTAGATTTTTTTTAAATTAACAACTATTATTTTATGAATATTAAATGTATTTAAAAGGGCAGAAGGACCTTACGGTCGATAGCTCTTTGTATAATGTATAACGTATACAATAAATATATTCTCTCTCTCTCTCTGTATTTACAACAATGATTAGATTAAAAAAAATGTTATAATAATAATAAAGAGAAAAAAAATGTTATAATAATAATAAAGATTAGGATATAAAAAATATCTGTTTCGTTAAATTATCCTGACATTTAAAATGACTTTTATGAAATATGACTCGAATAAAATAATATCCTTGCTAGTTTTAACCAAACTAAACAAAACCTTGACCTTTAGTTTATTTTAAATTATTTATATTATCCTTATCAATATTACCTAAACAAAAAGAAAACATTTTTATTGTTCTGTTTTGTTTCTGAACGAAAGAGCTTTTTTTATTCTTTCAATTACTAAAAAATAAATAATTGTTTCTCTAATTAATATCTTATTTCGTCGTTATGCAATAACTTTTAAAAATAGCTTTGAATATTTTTAATTAATGCCAAATATAAAGTTTATAATATTATTAGAACCTTGAAATTTAATTCGTATTATTAGGAGAAATAAAATTTGTCGAACAATATTTTTGTTTCGTACGATTCGAAATATTTTAATATGAGGTATTATAGAAAAAAAAATAGTGAATAGTCTTATGCATAATGAACTAGATATATTTATCAACATTAATAATAATTTTAAAATCATTTTGATGTCTTCAGATTCACGAAAAGATTGTTTTAAGATTTAAGTTCTAAATTAAATAATAAAAAAACACGCAAAGCAAAATGAACACATTTATAAGTAAATTATTGTACGTGAAGAAATTAAAATCGTGTGTAAAAGTATCCAAATCGTGCGTAAAACTCCAATGTAAATCAAATGGAGTATCATTATTAAACGATTTCTGTTTGTTGTTACTATGGCAACAACGTAATACTCGTATTTAGGGTTCACGAGAAGATTGAACGAATTAAGTTCTAAATGAAATAATAAAAAAACACGCAAAGAAAAATGAACACATTAATAAGTAAATTATTGTATGTGCAGAAATTAAAATCGTGTGTAAAAATATACAAGTCGTGCGTAAAAGTGCAATGTAAATCAAATGGAGTATCATTATTAAACGATTTCTGTTTGTTGTTACTATGGCAACAACTCGCGTCACTAAACAAAAAACATAGAGAAAATAAATTTTCTGACGGATATTAAAGTTGAATTAATTTGTCTTATTTTGAATCAAGAAGTCTCGGCCTCTCACTGTGGATTTATCGGGCTCTAATATAACATAACCTAACCATGACCTAATCTAGATTAAATCTAGGTTAGCCTAGATTACATCGACAACGACCAAATGGTATTCCCGTCACTGTGCGTTTTTACTAGTTAGCAATTTATGCCACGGAGGCGCCGAAAGTTCTAACCTTGTTGTGTCGGTAATTTGAAGTATTTTCTGTAGTAAGGTACTAAGTCTGTAAAAATTACAATTTTTCAATATTCGGTAAGAAACAATTATTTTCTTGTCGATTCAACAGTATTTTAACATGCTTCGTAGATAAAATAATGTATGATGCACGTGTGTGAAAGGCTTTTGTGCACTCATTGCGATTAAACTTCACAACTCATGCACAAAAGCCTTTCTTCACACACTTGTATCATAAACTGCTATTTAAAAACCACGTTTTATGAAAATGCACTAAAAAGGAGAAAATATTTTATTCCAAGTTGACATTAACAATAAGTCAATATAGTTTAGCGTTCCACGCTTTAATTTATAATCACTAATGTCACCAGGGAAAAAATATTGTCTCCTTATTATTACAATTTTTCTCTTTTTTTATAAAAATCGTCGTATTTAAAAAAAAAATCTTTAATTTCGAAACAACACAATTTTCGAAACAAAATTAATTGCAGGATTTCATGAAAAATAATTCAATTAAATGAAAATTAAAAAACTGATTCAAATCTTTCTCGCAATTTCATGAAAAAAAAATACTTTGTTTTAAAAAATTGTACGAATAAGAAAATTTCTAATTCTTTTTTCATTAGAAAATTAAATCGATAAATTTCAATCAATTAATGTTTTTTTATAGAAGTTTTATTGTCCAGCACACTCTATCAGAATTGATCAATGGATTTCATAAAGAAAATTCTAATTAAAATTATGAAAATTAAATAATTAATTAAAATTTTCTGATTCTAATTTCATGAAATAATATATCAATACCAATTTTAATACAATTTTACATTTGAAAAATAAACAAATTTATGAATTTTTTTTAAGAAATTTGCATTAAAAAATTCAAAACAAAATTGAATTTCCATGAAACATCCTTTTTAGATTTTAACAAGTTTATTAAAATATAATAATAAATACAAAATTTCTAATGAAAACTTCATGCAGTAGTTAATAAACATGAAATTTATTTCTATAAAATCACGAAAAGATTGAAGAAACGAAGTTTTAGATGATATTATAATAGACTTTTTTTTAAATTGAAAACAAGTTTTTATCAAATTAATAAAGCTGTGAAAGGAAAAAATATTTTGTTTTCGTGTAAACAATTGTTTTTTTGAAAAAAAAAACATTGGTTTTAAAATTACGTCAGTATTCTATAACGCTCCATGTCCTCCTCGGTAGTGTAGTTGACAACATACCCGCCTGACAAGCGGGAGACACGAGTTCGATTCCCGGTCGGGGAGACAAAAAACTAGGGCCGTTTTCAATAACCGTCCGGGCTCCCACCCTTAATGAATGCGAAATATGCGATACCGGGGTGCCCCCCCCCCCCCAAAACCTCTTAAAAAAAACTTATAACGCTCCATGCTCTTATTTTTAATCACTAATGTCAACACGGGAAAAAAACGTTGTTAATAAGCTAATAAGCTAAGTTAATAAGCTTTTTAATTTTAAAATTTCGTTTCAAACGCATTAGATGACAGCATTTCATGAATAAAAGTCAATAAAAACTGTAAAAATTTGTTTCAAATCCTCGCAATGTCACGGAAAAATTATATTGCTTTAAAACATTGTAGAGTTTAAGAAATTTTCAAATGCATTTTCTTCATTAGAAAATTAAATTAATCAAATTGAATCAATGAAAATTGTTTTATCGTAATTTTATTGTTCAGCATACCTTATCAGATTTAATCATTTGATTTCATAAAGAAAATTCCAATTAAAATTATTAGAATAAAATAATTAATTTAAATTTTCTTTGCAATTCCAAGAAATAATGAATTATTTTACTATTGGTGAAATCATTCTAATTATAGATACCATCATACAAACTTATTAAAGACGAAAAATAGCTTGAATATATAAATATATTCAACCTGTTCGTAGCTCCATAACATGAAGTCTTATTAAGACTATGAACAAATCTCATGTTAAAACAACTACTTCATGGCTAATATCACATTGGATATTGAATTATACAACAGACATTTGCATGTTATTACTAGTCCCAGTACATTTTCATGTCACTAACAGCACTAGACATAAAGAGATAAATCTCAAAACGCGTCTGCAGATGGCTATTCACTTAATTTAAATAGAAAGAAATGATCTTATAAACAATGATATTTGTCTATTGCTGTTAGTGACATGAAAATGTACTGGGACTAGTAATAACATGCAAATATATGTTGTATAATTCAATAACCTGTGTGATATTAACCAGGAAGTTGTTTCAACATGATATTTGTTCATTAAACATCCTTTTTGAATCAATTCTAGATCACTGGATCAAATCTAGATCAAGTTTAATAAAACAAAAGTTTTTGATGGAAATTTCAAACTGTGGTATTAGAGAAATATTAAATTATGAAAAATGTTGGAAGTATTTCCAAGAATTACAAAACAATAGGTCATAGTAAAATGACATTAGGCTCATATATAAGGATTTGTTGTGCGAAAAACAAATTGTTGAATTGAATGTTGATTTGTTGTCCTGTAAAATTTGTATATTTTGATTAAAATTTGATAATTCCTGCTATCTGCGCTTCCATTAATTTAGATTTCGGCAGTTCACAAGTTTTTGATTGAAACTTAGTTTCACACAAATAAATATTCGTTTATGAAAAATGTAATAGGGCAGTAAAATCAAAATTAAATTTTTGATATTAAATTTTCTTGATATTTAAATTTTTGAATGGTTTGGTCTATTCATAAAAGTATTCAATTAAAATTGGCGAATTGTAATCAAGAAAGGGTGATCGAAAATACGATAAATGTATTAAAAAATAATTAAGGAAAGCATGAAAATTGTTTTTTAACAAAAGCACATTCACGTTAAATAAAATTAGAGAAAAAGTTTCCCATGAAAGTACGGGATGACTTAATTTTCACGATACACCATGGAATATTAAATTTGGTTTTGGAGAGGGATTTTTTATGGTGTGCGGGTGTGTAGTCAGTGACCACATGAATTCCCACAAGCGGAACTCACGGACGAACGGACACCTGAGATGAATTCAGTTAGTTGACACCCTCGTTGTCATCCAGATATTTTATAAAATCTCTTTTTTGAATAATAAAATAACACGTTTTATAATCACGTTTTAACTGAAACATTCCTTTCGGATAGATGTTTAATTGGGGGGTGTTTGGATTGTTGCTTTAATTTGTTAAATTAAATTTGTTTTAAAAAATGGATAAAAATAAAATGTAGGTGCGCAAGCGTAATAGTAGTATACCTACCAAATGTTGACTACCTGTAGCCCAATGGGCGGTCCGGGTCCGGCAGTCCGGCAACTCACCTGGTCTGGCCACTTCAGTTCCACAACAGAGCTCGACTCGTTTACATTAGTCGCGATAAAGTGACATGTAGCACGGACACGTACAGTGCGAGCTTGACATAGACTCAAGTGTGTGAAAACTGTGTGTATTTAAGTGTTTAAACGTAAACTACAACTGAAAATATAAATAAAACATTAAAAAGTTATAGCATTAACAAGGATAATATAATAAGACTTCTTCTCCCTTTTCGGTAACAATATATTTTTTTAAATTATCAATTCGAAAAGTTTTATATTCATAAACATAAAACTTTTAATTACAATTTATGCGTTTCTTGAAAAATAAAATCAGGTAGCGTCTAGAAAAATGCGTATGACAAACCAAAGGTCCGAAGAAGGGTTAGCCTGGATGACCTGCGGCTATAAAAGGGTTGCGTGTCTTACTAGGGCTACCCAAAGTCTAACCGTCTTCAATTAAAAAAGACGAACATATATAATAAATAAATGTTCAGTTTATAAAGTAGAATAGAAAGTGTAAAGTATTGACATATCAAAAATATTTTACACCCCCGGGTAAGGTGAAAATAAAAATATTTAAAAAGAAGCACATACAAATTATACGAGTTAAAGGTTTTTATCTAGTTGGAATTTCGATTTGGAGTTTCTCTTAAGACGGTGAGGGTCAGTTAGCGAAGGGACAAAATGAAAAGGGTTGTGTAAATACCTGAAAATCGTTATGTCCTAACGATGTTTGCGTTGTTTTCTCAAGATACGCGTTTTTTTCTCTCCCAGTTGTTTAATAAGTTATCGTAAATAATTATATATCAATCACAAAATTGCAAGGGCCTTGAATTTATATTTTTTGCACAATAATAATGTATTTAATTGATTCGCTTATGTGTCAAAGGTGACGATTACGTAGAATAGGCAAATATATTAGAAAATATGTGTTTGATGAAATTAGTAATGTGTGGAAAAAATGGGATTTGATTAGAATTCAAACAGAAAAGATCTAGTGATGGAATAATTTTGATTATAAAGTAGATTAATGTACGGATAGCCATTATCTATTGCTAGCAATTAGTTTTAAAACACTTGACTTGTTAATAGTGCCCATACATCAAACTGTAATTTATTATTTCTATCGCATCTCTCCTAAGATCAACTCACAACTTTTGACTTATTTTATCGAACCTACGTGATATTGGCATGCAACCAACGATTTAGTGATATTAGTTTTCATATTTTTTTTCCTTCTAATAAGATAAAAGAGATTTCTATGCGCGACGAGGCTCTAGAATTTTGTTTTCAAAGAATCAATACAACTTTAAATGAAACTATAAAAATCGATACATTAACGATAGAAAAAAAGGCGAAATCCGATAGATTCGCAAACATGTTACCTATGTAAACATAAAATTCTAGATATTTATATAGATATTTCTCCAGTCTTAAATTACCACAAAATGTAACAAAAGGCTATCGACCACAGGGTCTTTCTGCCTGTCTCTATTTTACCTATTTTTACATTTAAAACAAATTTTGTGCAATGGATAACTTATTCTTAGCCCATTACACAGAAAAATAAATCCATTTATTCATATCAATTTATTGATTTAAGGAAAGAAGTAAAAAATGAATTATCCAAAAGATTTTTTTATATAGAAATTTGCGTGGGGTCTTTTTTCTGGTAAGAGTTTGTCATATTCAGAAAGTTGATGTGCTCAAGTATAATATGATTGATGCTTTGGGGTGTTGAAGCACAAGTATCTGATACGCGTCTACCTGCTCCTGCACAAATACAAAAGCTGCATGCGTGCACACCTTTCAATACACTACTAACATACCTCTTAAAAAACTCCCCTTTACATCCCAATTGATATGATATTATCCCAGTTTCCCACCTAGCTACTGCATAATATTCAAATGTATACATTTCTACTTCTTAATACCGTGGATGAAAGCCGTTGCTAAATGAAAAATAAATTAACGAAAAAAAATCCAAATGTATATTAAATTTAATCTAGAGAAATAATCAAAAATCTTTAATGGCTTCTCTAATAGCTATGAAATTATTAAGCAATTTACTTTAAGTATAAAACCATTTAAGCAAATTAAATACAATTATTAAATTCTCAATTTGCATGTTCACATAATCACATAATCATTCTTATCACTTCTGTTTTTGTTTTCATTATCGTAATATTTTCTTTTTTATGAAAACCGAATACAAATACAACACCTATTTAATATGTATCAATTAAAAGTGAAGCCTGAATATTTATCTATTTAACCGCTCTACAAAAAAATACGCGCTTTATACTTGGGGTTTTTTGTATAGATTATAAAATACGTTCAGCTCCCTTTTTACAATTTATATTTTTATATGAATAAAACATGACTTTTGTGTATTCTATTGAAAGTATAAGCGATATTTCATTATAAAAATGAATGTAGAAGACGTATCTAATTTATTTGATATGGTGTCTCCTCCTTGTCAAAAGAAACATAAAAACGAATTTGGGAGCTTAAAAGTTTTAAATGTCGAGAATTAGATCTCGAGTGTTGATCACAAACGTATCACGTCTTTAAAAACTTTCTATCGCATATCTATATTAAAAAAAGATAATTGGAAATTATAAATACACTAACTGTTTTTTAGTTATTTGAAAAGAAGATCCTCCAGCAAGAACCATAACAAACTTTAAAAAAAATTAGTAAATTTGATTTTTTTTATGGAGTTTATTAATTATGATTTGTTAAGAGTGTGTAATTAATTTGCAATACCGTGCGCAAATACACAAGTAATAAATTTATAATGTAAATGTGATATTATGCATGCTGAACGTGGTGAACATTTCAGTGTGTTAAAAGAAAATAAACGTAGTCATGACTGAAATAATGCCGTTTATCAAAATGATGATTTGAGTATGTGGCGATGAATGGGAAAACAGTGGCACGATGCCACAAGAATTAAAATTCAGGTATCGTCAAAAGGTCGCCTCGTGATCGCTATTACAAAAACAACGGCTCCGGGCATATTTATTTGGCCATTACGACCTGTCTCCTATGTAAAATTTATTACCCGAAAAGTTAGACATGCAAATTCTTTCGATACAAAATTAAATTTATTAAGAATGATATTTGAATTTATTTGAATTTTAATTGGTATCTACATAATAGGAATATTAATAACGATTAGTTTTTTGCTGTCCCGGCTCAAAGGATATAATAGGATTCTAAGCGCTTACGTAATAGAGATAATGTGTTTGTATAAATTGCAACTATAAAGCAAAGTGCATTTTACATCCGTAGATTTAATGGAGTACGGCACTAATAGAAGGCAGTTAACAGGCAATAAAAGATATCTCAATATACGCGGTGCAAAGGAATTATTGCAGATATAGAGGAAAGTAGAGTTTCTGATGGGACGATTCAATAAATAAACAATTATTTGAAAGTGGACCGAGTCCAAGAAAAGTCAGAGAAAATACTGTTTATATTCCTAATCGGTCCGAGCGACATCTGCGGTCCCCACTCGTTTTATCTTGATCATGGAATGTCTAGAAGTGGAGACATTAATTCCGAAGGTGTGGTCGCATTTTATATACGGCAGGCCAGTATATTCGATTAGATGCTATACACTTTATGGCCCGGCACTGACAAGCTTTCGCGAATATTGGCCCCGATATTTATCGTATTTAAATGTCAACCAAAATGAGGTACAAAAATACTTTATCCGTTACTAATACCAAAATTACTTTACAAATTACTTTAATCCGTTACTAATACCAAAACTAACAAACAACGACCTTCCCCAGGTACCAAAAAAAGAAACAAAATTAAGACAATTCATCAAAGTCTATCCCTTTGCGCTACGGATAATACTAAATACATACAAAAAATCCCATACGAAACAAAAAATAATTGATCACATTTTGATATCGAGTAACCATTTCTAGTTCAGATAAATTTACCGACGCGTGCCCAAACGAGAAAGTGATACGATTCACGTTTTATTTGTTAGTAACTAGTCTGGTGATCCAGCATCGGCCACGGTTACGATTACAACAAACATTGAATGAAATATAAACGGGTTTGACTACTCGATGCATATTCATTGAGTTCATAGATTTAGATAGTGAGTACTTATATTTGAATGATTTATTGTTGCAGGAAGCGCAAACAAAGTTTGGAGAGCCACGCCGTTGCGAGCACCGGAGAAGTGGGTCCCCGGGGTATGGCAGAGCTGCCCGAGGGGGGAGTCCCTCCTGAGGACCAGCAAACCTGGAGAGCTTACTATGAACATCCCTTAACCGCCGCAACCACCGCCATGCTCAATATCGGAGGCGGTGCAGAAGACCAAACCGCTACTATGGGACTAATCTATGAATATTATAAACTCCCAGCATTGACAGACTCCAAAGATAAATTGGCAGACATTTGGCCGTAAGTTCATACATAATATAAAAAAAACACGAAGCAGAAAACATACAATTTATAGCTGCACTATATATTACACAATATAATGGGATTATATTAAAATAAAAAATGCTTAAAAGTCCCCAAGAGTCGACCTGCATAATTTGAACCATTTCGAAACGCGCGCTCTGTACCCGAATTCTAAAGCTCTTGATTTATCTGACCCAATACCTCTAGTCGCGCCCTCAAGCCCCTTTCGCTTCATTTCACATATTTGCATCACTATAAATTCAACTTGATCAAATTTATGATCTTCTCCCGACCAAACAACAAAATAAATTCCGAAAAAAATCGTTAAAGAAATTCGCTTAAACTAACAATAAACCAAGAAAAAAAATATATAAATCGTAACGGATGTTATATCGAGTTCAATCAAAATTATTCAAAAGCCCGTAATAGGAAAGTTTTAAATCCTTGTTTATTTATGTGAACGCTGGTTTTCGCCTAGGGGGTTGCAGAATAAACTACATATGTAATTTTAATCCGACTTATTAAAATGCTTATCAGCGATCTACTTCGTAACGTGATCCCGATTGTATCAGATTGTACCCCATTCTTATAAACAAATTAAATCTCGTCACAAGAAAAACCTTAAATTCTCAATATGCCCTTGCGCCCAGGTATAAAAATTGAGACTCGTATAAAGTATATAAAACATTAAAAAATATATATTTCCATACACACTTATATATTCAATAATCCAAAGCTACAGTTAAAAAATGCAAGAGATAAAGAATCTTCAAGCATCAGATTTCGAATCTAAAGGGGTAGATTTTTGCAGACACAGAGATGTACACCGTATATGAATAAGAATAGCAGGGTACACAATAGAACCAAATTTGTATAAGAAATCACGCACTAGGGTCGGCTATACAATAACATAGGATGAGTGATGACATTTACTATACATTCATTAAATTCGTTATAGTATTTTCTTAAAAAAATCTCTCAGAAATCGCTCACAATATTTTATAACTAAATCATTTCAAAAACATTTTGCTATTTGTTTATGTTTCCAAATTATGCATTACTAACGTATTAGGGGTATCTACTAGATTGTTTTTAGAATCAATTTCTTACGTAAGATACTAACTGAATTGTCTTGAATTGCAAATATATGAACTAATTACTTTCAAGAATATAATTATTAATTTATTTTTCATTGTTCATTTATGTTTATTTTTCTTGTCTAATGATGAAAAAATGTTAAAAAATATTGAATTTAGTACAATACATATTCTTATACTAACGTGATTTTCCACTAAACACTCCAAAATGCAAGACATCGTATAAAACAGGACCGCCTTAAAAATATCCGTAATAAAAATCGGATGAAATGAACGAAATAATGTTCCTAATAACATTAATAATTAATTAAATGAACAAAGAAACTCTTGACTGAATATTTTGCCACTAAATTTAAAATTTTTCTTTTGCTTGAAGCCAATTAGTAGCCTTGTTACCAATTCTGTTATAGTTAAATATAAAAAAGTAACAGAAGAAAATTTGAAAATGTGTGATTATTAAGGATTTCATGTTAGTGAAATATAATTGTCACGTCATTTGGCAAACTTCACACAAAACTGAAGGAATTTAAACTTTTTTCTTAAAAACTCAGGGTAAAATTACGCGGTAGTTCTGGATGAGCGGTGAGCTTCACAATGCGGCGAGTATAAAAGCGAGCTTTATGAAATATTTTATTTCAAAATTTGATGTAAATAGTAGAATCAATGTAAAAATAATTGCACGTTTTATAGGGCTAGTTCACAATCCGGTGGAATCCTTTCGTCGCAACTAAAAGCTACCAATGGGTTAGTAAGTGGGACGGGCCTTGAACTGACTCCACCTCTGAGTGGTGCTAGTCAACTAAGCTCACAAGATATACAAGGTTTATTTATAAACCAACACGTCAGCTACACACAACCTGGAGCTTCCGGTACTCAAAATTTACAAATTGTTAAAAGAGAACCGGAAGATCTTAGCCATCACCGGAAGTTGGAATCCAGTTCGCCAGGTTTAGATGGATCGATAATTGTGAGCAAACATCAACAACGACACAAGGTGATTACTTGTTTTTTGGTTGTGATATGGTGATTATATTCAGAATGATAATATTTTTGGACATTCTGGAAGTTGTTTAGTGTAACGCTTTAATTCATTATCATTTTATTATGTGAAATTTGGTGATGATTCTGCTTTGTGTGTACGGTAGTGTGAGTAATGTCTGTGGTTATAGGTCGTGCTGGTGTCCTCTGGTGGTAGCCAGCCCGGAGACCTGGTGGTAGATGTGAATTCAATCAAGGACGAGGGTCATCGCGGTTTAAATTCCCCCCAACACGGCTCTAGGTCTGTCAACGGAACACCAACGTCCACGCACAGCAGTCTTTTGGCGGACGGATCAAACGCTGGTCCAATAGAATTTATATCTTCGGATGGACTTAAACCAGCAATGTACAGCACACAGATATTCGCCCCCATGAGTAATGCTCATAGCGGCAGTGGAACACCGTCACCTATACCATATATTTCCGATCATGTAACACAATATACACAAAGTGGTATAGGAGGAGGTGCGGGAGGATATACTTCAAATGTAGTAAGACCCGGTAGTTCAGCAACATTTTCTGTAGCCGAACCATACTACCGTGAGTACTTCACCACTGTGGCCTCCGGAGCTGGCACACCTGAACCCGTTTATTCTGCTCAATTACGCCAAAGTCAATTAACTTATGGCGATGAGGCGGCCTCAGGTGGCGGTAGTACCACCGCTAGCTTTGTTGAAAGATATGTACGTCAATCTAGTGCTTATCATGGTAAAGGGGTGATTGCTGCCGCTACGGCTGCCGGCTTAACCGTGGATCTCCCCAGTCCCGATAGTGGCATAGGGGCCGACGCTATAACACCCCGCGATCAAAATACTATGCAACAGGTGAGCTGCATCCTCCCCGCAAAAAGACACTAACCATAACAAAATCAAAAGAAAACTTGAAAACTAATTTTAAAATATAATTACAGTCATTCGATTACACCGAGCTCTGTCAAAACAATTCTGGATTATTAGACCCATTATCTCTCAGTCAACGAAGCAATGCATCACAGTCCCCAGGTTCGCAAGCTAGCACAAGGAGTAGACCCTGGCATGACTTTGGACGTCAAAACGATGCCGATAAAATTCAAATCCCAAAAATGTATGTGAAACTTCCTATTTACTTTAAAATCCTTGTATACAAGAACTGGACTAACCAGTGTTATTGATATCACTACTTTTTGTATTAAAGATTCTCCCCAGTTGGGTTCAAATATCATTTAGAAACACCAATTTCGACATCTCAAAGGCGGGAGGACGATCGAATTACGTACATAAATAAGGGTCAATTTTATGGCATCACCTTGGAATATGTTCAAGATCCCGACAAACAGCTTAAATCTCAAACCGTAAAGGTAAAATAATTCTCAATATTTTCACAAAATACTAACTAAAATAAAAACATCATTACTTGCAATTAAAATATATCTATTAATTGGTGTCATTAAAGGCAGTTCAAGGGATCGTTGCTTAATTAGCGATATATACGTGATTACATTTTGCTACATATTTATCGCAAAGGATGGTTGCTTTATAAATGAATATCAACTGGCCATTGGCATTGCCTTAACAGGAGAAGAACCCGCTGTATAATAAGAGCATGTTTTTTGGCTGACCATCGCTGACCACGTAAACTGACAACCCGGTCAGCTATCGATTCAATTAGCAACGCTTTAATTGTCTTATAAATAATATCAAGCACGTTTCCATAATCGCCGCAACGCTATTTATTCCAACAATTATTTTACTATAAATAGTATGTTAGTGATGCAAAAAGGCGCTGCAATAAATAATATTAAAAATAAATATTTTTATACCAATTATTAGCGTTACTAACTCGTGTATAAATAATTATTATGATACTTTGCGTAAATGATATAATTTAACCAAACATTGAATTTTAATTAGAGAAACCTTGAAATCAATTGCGTATTTCTAATAGGGTGTTTCACCTACATATAATACTAAAAAAATACTAACATCTTTCGTTTTTATTATAGAGCATTGTCATGCTAATGTTCAGAGAAGAAAAAAGCCCTGAAGATGAAATCAAAGCTTGGCAATTTTGGCACGGAAGACAACATTCCGTAAAACAAAGAATTTTAGATGCAGGTTAGTAACAATCTTTTAAAATGAATCATTTTATATTTAAAAAGAATGCAAATGTTAATATGAATTTGTATAAATTTACATGCTACTTTATTAAAAAAAAAATATCATACTTAGTAAGTATTTATGGATTTGAAGCAACAATAAAATATTATTTATCAATTTAAATATTTTGTCAATAGATACAAAAAATAGTGTGGGTTTGGTTGGTTGTATCGAAGAAGTCGCTCATAATGCTATTGCTGTTTATTGGAATCCACTAGAAAGCGCCGCCAAGGTGCGTTTATTACTACTAGCACATTGATTCAGTTTAATAAATATTTTCTTGTAGATAAATATAGCGGTGCAGTGTTTAAGCACTGATTTTAGTAGCCAGAAAGGCGTAAAGGGGCTTCCTTTACATTTACAGATTGATACGTATGAGGATCCCCGTGATACAAGTGTATTTCATAGGGGTTATTGCCAAATTAAAGTGTTCTGTGATAAGGTTGGTTTGTGGATTAAAAGCTTGTGTTTCGGTTATTATTAAAGATTTTTTTATTTAGGGCGCGGAACGTAAAACACGTGATGAAGAAAGGAGAGCCGCAAAAAGGAAAATGACTGCAACTGGACGCAAGAAGTTGGATGAATTGTATCATTCAATGAGTGAAAGGTCAGAATTTTATTCAATGAGTGATCTTAATAAGCCGCCAGTATTGTTTTCGCCGGCCGAGGATATAGATAAGGTACGTCGTAATGAATAGTCAGTAGAGAGAAGAGAAGAAATGAATGAATGAATTTTAGCTAGCGACAATGGAACTCCAAGGATTCTATAGTCATGACACAGATGGATCTTTAAGTGGTTCTGTGCACAGTAGTGATCATGTGAAATCCGCTTCGCCATTTTTACTCCATACAGCTTCCAAACCGCCCACAACACCGACTTTAAAGTTCCATAATCATTTCCCTCCAGATGCGGATAAAAAGGAATCAATATTGGATAATAATTTAAATCATGATGGTGGTGTATTTTCGCCTCCATTGAAACGTGCCAAAATGTTAGCAATAGGTAGTGGTAATGCAGGATTAGGAGCTAGTACTGGACCCCCGCCATTAAATGAACGTGTTATGTTATATGTACGTCAAGAATCAGATGATGTATACACACCTCTTCATGTTGTCCCTCCTAGTACAGCTGGACTTCTAAATGCGGTAAGTGTAGTAATAATGAATGATAATTGGTTGCTTGCTTTATTGCTTAACGTATGCATGGACCTGGACGTACTGGGCTTTACTTTCATTCAATATGCCAATATGTCGATAATAACCTACTAAACTGGCATGTCATTTACAATAACAATGTTGCTCAAAATGAATCTCACACACATATCCATGTTTGTTATAAAGCTCAGTACTTCTTCTAAATCTATGCTAAATGAAGAAAGACAGAAATGCATTATTTTTCTCTCAGAAAATTAATTCTGTTTTCCTTATTTTGCAGATTGAGAATAAGTACAAAATTTCTGCTTCGAGCATAAATAACTTGTATCGCAAAAACAAAAAAGGGTAAGTTGGAGCAGTTAGTAGTGGTAGCTGGGTTTCACTAACGGCCCTACTAGCATAACTAATCCATGACTACGGACAAGAGTTAACAGTTATTCTTGTTGCAGCATCACGGTCAAGATTGACGATGACATGTTAGCGTACTACTGCAACGAGGACCTGTTCCTGCTAGAGTTAAAGGCTGTCGATGAAGACCTCTATGACATTACCTTTGTGGAACTCTGACCCGTACTCTCTCCCTTGTTGTGATTGTTTTCATTCTAATGTTTAAGAACAAAATGTTGATTAAAGAATTTTATTATTATTATTTTATTATTGATTGTTTATAGCATCTAGAGTATTAAATCATCATTATTCTCCATCATAAGTTATTGTTAGTTTTTTTTTATATATATTATGAGATCACTGTTTTATTTGAAAAATATGTTGTGATCAACTAGCATTCAATGTATTTGTGTGTGTCATGTTAATGATCTCTGACAGTGATGGTCGGATCCATGGGGTGTAACTGTATGTAAATAGGTTTAAATCATACTCATGAAGCCATACACCAGCCATCCCCTCACATTCGCTTGAAATTGAGAAAACGTACCTGACTTATGCTTTACTCGTATCGTAACGTAACATAACAAATGGACGTCACGCCAACTTGGGGCCCGACTGACTGAGGGTCTCCCCTATATTACAGACAGCTCTCTAAGCATGCCCATCATCTGCCAACTACTAGGATAGCAACTTTATGTTGATAAACATTCGCAATATTATAAGTTAGGTTTTTTATAAATGTATTTTTTAATTATTGATTTTCTAAAATAAACTATAAAGAATATTTACTCACGTCGTTTTCTTCTATAAATTACATCCCCAATCCCATTACATCATAAAGTATTCTTTTTATTTAACTCAATCTATATGCCAGTTTTCTCTTTATATCCTCAGTTGAACAAATGTTCTTTAAATAGTATTGTAATTTTCTTAATATTTTGAATTAAAAAAAAATAAAAAGTCTGTTTCACAATTTTGTTGTGAATTTGAATTTTATTATGAATTAGAATTATATAATAATATAGGATCAATATTTGCAAGTTTTAGTATTTCCTTTCTCTTCAAAGCTTTAAAGATTCGTAAATTTTTCATATTTAATTTTGCCAGAAAACTATCAATTTATTTACATATGTAGTGCATAATATTGAAATTACAGTGGTACCTCGACTTACAAGTGTTCCGAAAACTAAACTTACGAGTTTTTGCAGATACGAATCATTTAAATTTCTACAGATTACACATTTTCACGAATGAAAAATTCATTTTCACCATTGTATATCTTAATACCTAGTAAGGGAGAACCTAGCTTTTCGAATACAGTTTATTATTATTGAAATCAGAGACATTTCTTTTTCTTTGAAGTCATTGATTTTAAGAAAGCAAACATTTAGAGCCTCAATGTTATCCTGGAGCCGAATATATGTCGCGTTTCTTCGCCTTTGTGTGATTGTCTTTGTTTTGCCAATGTTTATTTCGAGCCCGCTGTCTTTGGCAAATTCTTTTAACTGTATATATGTCTGTTGTGCCGTTTCGACCCTTCTGCTCAATATCATCCGCATATGCCGCTAATTCACCTTGTTCGTGAGGAGGTTGTCTCTGCCTACTCCCATTTGTCTTATGACATACTCCAACGTGAGGTGGAAGAGTGTGGGTGCCAGTCCATCACACTGCTTCAAACCTTTCGTTGCTTTAAATGCATCCGTTTAGCTGGTTTTGAATCCGTATCACGGCTTTGATTCGTCAATTGTTGCCTTGATCATTCTTATCAGCTTGGTCGGTATATTTTGCTGCTGCAATATTTGGTAGAGGCTGTTGCGATTAATAGTCATATGCCTGTTTGTAGTCGATAAATATGTATTCCCATGCTTTGATCAGTATCTATTGCGTGTGGTTGTAGGCGATGTTTATTAATGATGTAGGTAAGTATCTAGTATGCCGTGCACAACAGACTAATTCCGCGGTAGTTTTAGAATTTTAGCTTGTCTCCTATTCTTTGTGTATGGGTAATATTATCGCTTTTCGCATGTGGCTTGGTAATAGCTCTTCTTCTCAAATTTTTAATATTAGGAAATGGATTTCTTGCATTAGGCGTTGGCCGCCTAGTTTATACCCCGCTGGTATACCATCAACTTCCGGCACTTTGTTCCTTTTTAGCCGATTTATGGCTTCTTTCATTTCTTCGAGAAATCGAGGCTTCGTTCTCTCGTCTTCGTGCCTTATTTGTTCCCTAGGTTCCCTAGGTCTTCCTGTTGCCTCTTCTGTCGCTGCCAGAAGATTTTTGAAGTTCTCCTTCGATATTCCCTTTATTTTGTGGAGATTAGTCTCCATTTGGCCCTTTGTTTTTGATCAGGCTAGTCCGTGGTTTAAAACCCTCTCTGGTTTCGTCTAGGTACTTTTATGCTTTCCTGGCACCGCTCTCTTTAAAGTTCTCCACAATTAGGCCTATGGGCTTGTTGTCATGGGCTCTCTTCTTATGCCTACATATATTCTCCGCCACACGCCAAGCTGATTCAAAGTTTGTTCTCCTCTCCCTAGTTCATCTTTCAATATACCTCCTATATTTCTTGTTTCTGTCTGCTATTGCTTCATCACACTCTTTATCGAACCACTCTTCCCGCTTCTTTTTTTTTCCTCTTTTTCCATTGGTTTTCTGCGCTTTTTTGCGGTTGTTGGTTGTTTTCAGTGGTCAGTTTGTTTGTGATCTCCTATTCATATTGTAGTCTAACTTCTGGTGTTTTCAGTTTTTCGTAATCTGCTGGCGCTTTCTTTGTATGCACATTGTTGGCGTTCTTAAATATTCGGCTCCAGGATGGCATTGAGACAGTGAACAAATTTGTGTATCTGGGAGTAGAGATTAACAGGGACGGGACAGAGGACCGAGAGATACGTCGCAGAATTCTAGCGGCGAACAGAGCCTTCTTCGAAATTTCGAATGCGAATATACAAAACAAAAATGAAATGCGAATATACAAAACGATCATGAGACCCTTCGCGTGCTGCTGCAGTGAAACCTGGATTATGACAGAAAACAAAGAGCGCAGTAGACATCTTTGAGCGCAAAGTGCTGCGGATAATACTGGAACCGATCATGGATGGCAACGTACGAAGGCCCAGACACAATAACGTGCTCTATGAGATATACAAAGAGCCGCCCATATCCACATTTATAAAGCAGCAAAGGCTGCAAAGGCTGGGCAGGGCACGTGCTGAGGATGGACGATTCGCGACTCCCAAAGAGCTAAACGCAAGAATGCAAGATAGGTTGGACTGGGAGGGCGAGATGAGAAAAGATGCACGCCAAATACTGGGGATAAGAGCGTGGAATGGGGGCTAGGATCCAGGAGGCCAAGGCTCGATTTGGGCTGTGGCGCCATATGATGATGAAACATTTGGAGTACGCATTTTCCGTCCTAAGGCTTACTGTCCACATAACCGCACCAAATACGCACGACATCGTCATTTTACAATTTTGTGCAGATCGGTTGCATTTTGCGTAGAAATGGGACGAAAGTGTGTCCACGGTGCGACATCGTCGTATGCGTATCGCCAGATTTTCGTACTGCAGCCTGCCACTACAAATGCCATCCATGCTACGAGGACGCAAAAAACACGTGTAGCGACTAGAGGGTATCATTTCCCGTATATTTTTTCCCGGAAAACGGAAAATAAAAATTTATTTTTCCGGGAATCTCAGGAATAACGGGAAGTTTAATAATTAATGAAAGAAACTAAATATAATTCAATAAAATACAAACACATAGAAGTCAACAAAAACATTAAACAACATAAAATTAAATTCAAATTGTATATTATACAAAACCAGGTAAAACTAGTTCCTGAGAAACGAGAAGTAAAGAATTAAAAAAATTTCTATTTTTCTTAAAAATCTTCTATAAAAATTTTTAAGATGCCTTTTCTCTTGGAAAATCCGTCCAAAAAGGGATTACTTTTATGATAGGGAAAATTCCAGTTATCCTACGAAGAATATCTAAGTTTAGATATTCTATGAATTTGCATTCAGGTCGATCATTTTGTTTTGGACCAATTAGGACAGGATTATTGGGCCAAAAAATCTACACTGATTTGTTTTTTAAAAATATATGGAAAATATTATTTGGGATGACAAAAAAAAATATTGTGAGAATTCGAGCTTTTTTCGAGCAAGGTTTTATTTATATAATTAATGTTAAGGGTTTTATCGTCGCTATGTTTTATTTTTTTACCGATTGTGAGCAGGTTTTGTGTAATAACTCCAAAACAATGTAAAAAAACAAAACGAGGTAAATGTAATTGACTTCAATATACTTCTTGAAGGAAATTAAATTATTTGAAAAAAAGTGTGATTGATTTTTTTTTTGTCGGGTGGACCCGTTGTGGTGGATTTTTGTATAATCATGCCATGAATATTTGTTTGATTTTAGGGAACAATACCCCACAAACGGCTCGGTTTACTTGAAGGGGGATATAAAAACGATCACCCCCAATATAACTTCAATATAGTCACAATCAGACAGTCAAGGTACGACACTCAGGGTAAGCAAATAATACAATAAATTAACGTTTCTGTACTAAATGAGGCAGTCATCATCAGCAATCAATTTTGTTCGGATTATTGTTAAACTTGAGAGCTAAAATAAACCGTTTTGTAGTTTGCGTGACGAATGTATGACGATTGCGTGGACGTATCTAAGATGCAAATGCCCCTTTCGTCATTTGTAGGTTTGCAGTCATTCGTCAAATGACGCCTCCGTGGACAGTAGGCCTAACTTTTACACGGGTTATTACAGAGACATTTAGTTTTCATCAATCAATTCAGTATCCCAAAATTAGTCGAAGAACATTACAATAAGGCTCAAAATGTATAAAATCACATCGATCCAGCCACTGATCCGTTGAAGGACTCATTGATTTCTCGAGAAATTTTCCACCGATTTCCACAAATTTAGTCTCAGAAAATCAATAGAAAAGATATTGATGATGTGGCTACTCGCAACTGATTTTCCAGGTTTACGTCGGTCAATCTGGAACGCAGTTCATTCTTTGCGATCGTAAGTTTAGAAAAGAACTGCTCGCAACAGTAAGTTATTCCAAATACAGATGCATATTTCAATGCGTGTCTCCTACAAATGGGAAATTTATCATTGCGTATGTAACGTTTATAGAACTTAAGCAGTGGGAGATTATTGTATCTAGCTTTCAGCTCAACATTAGTTTGCAGCTAAATGATTTCGTGTTGGAGGTTATCAGGCATATCAGCTGGTTCCACATTGAACGGTGTAGCAAAGATTTTCAATTCAATTTGCTTAGTTTTCACGTCCTAGAATCTTTCATGCCTCAATTAGATTCGCACATTCACCAGCATACTCAAGTGTCGTAGAAGGCTATTGTCCTTCCAGCGTAGGGAAATGCACCGTGTTATTCCTTTCGAGTTGCACTTACCAGAGCTTTAATTTAGCTTCAAATTATTTTACGTTTGCAAGCAGGGAGCTGAGAAGCTGGTTGGGTCCCTGCAGCTTGACGTTTAGCTCTGACAGGTACTTAGTAATGTCCACCATGAACGCTAGATCACACAGCCACTTGCTATTACTGAGTTCCCTGACAGGTTTTCCCTTCATCTCCATGAACTGCTTGACTTCATCACGCAGTTCGTAAAACCTCATGAGCATGTTCCCGCTACTCAGCCGCCGTATTTCACAGTGATAAACAAGATCATCGTACTCAGAGTCAAAGTCATTCAGATATTCCTTAAATTGGCGGCTATGAAGCCCTCCGCTTTTGATTAAATTAATACATGACACTACTGTTGACATCACATTGTCGAGCCGCAACGACTGTACACAGAGACTTTATTGATGTATCTTGCAGTGGCATATAATTAAATCATTTGGGTGAAGAATAAGACGATTCATTTCGTTCTTTACAAATGCAATTAACCCTTTCTGCGATCCAACCATGGCTAGAGCGCCATATGTAGTAAAGCCACTTAACTTTTCAAAGGTTAGCTCAAGTTTTTTCATTGATAGAACAAGTCTCTCATACAAGTCCTCACCTGTTGTAGTGCCATGCATGTCTTCCAGTGACAACAGTTCTTTTCGCGTGTCAAACTCTGCATTTATTCCACGAACGAATACGTCCAGTTGAGCAGTTTTTGTTATGCCCGTTGTCTCGTCACAAGCCAGAGCATTTGGCCTCCCAATTCATTTAATTTTGGGGTTGGGGGTTCAAACTACCTATTTCGCTACTACTTCGCCGGGCCAGAGGTTCCCCACCCCTGGCCTAGAGGAAGATGACAGATGCAGATTCTGTGACTCAGCAGAGGAAACCCCATACATCTGCAGCACTGCTCCGCAAGAGACAAATAGAGACCTTGGGCCCACTGCTTGAACGCAGAGGAGTTGCAGTCCTTGAATCCCACCCAAATCCTAAAATCCATAAAGGAATCAGCACTGGAGGAGGCGCTCTGAATGGGTAAGTATACCAACGATTAGAGGAAGAGGGTAGTCTGCAATAGATCTATGAAGGTCGCAGTACAAGTCCCCAACGAAATCTACAATCTATCAAGTCTTATCTCGCGAACGGAAGCAGCTAGTAAAATGCAATTTACATATTTATAGCCAACACTTTGAATTTGTTTAATAACTTTGTAAATAAGGATTTAAGTGAAAAAAAAATTCTCACTTTTTCCACCGTATTCACGAAGTCATTACTTTTAAAGGAGTTGTCGGAGAGACTTCTAGTTTTCATTAATCGATTCAGCATTTCGAAATTAGTCAGGAAACATATAACGGTTTCTTATAAAACTTGAAATTTAAAGAAACTGCTTTGACCCAGCCAGCCATCGATCCCTAGAAGCGCAATTTAACAATATTTTGAACGAATATAAAAAGTAATAATAAAAATCTAAATATTTGATAAAAAATGTTACAAATAGTTTTCTTAGTAATCTTAGTAACTTTCACAAGCAGGATTTCAAACATAGCATATCAATATTTCATCTATCATTCTACTTTTTTGTAGCATTTCAAAGGCTCGTTTACTAGCTTGAAACCTTTAAATTTGTGCAGAAGACTAACAAAATTATCTCACGAGTTATGGGTTTGTCCACCCCTGGTCTACCTTGTCCTGCTACTAGAACAAAAGACCACTGTGATTTAATATTTTGTTCTGCCAAATTGTTATCTGTAATATTCTAATTCTCTTCGTCATTGAAAAGTTCTAAAAACTCCGAAGGTCCGAAAGAAATCTTTCTGGTTATATAAAATTGTAATAAACTTGTGTGCTTAGAAATCAGCTCACTGTGAACTTTTGACTTTTTCCATAGAAACTATTTATGAGATGACATAAAGTAATATGCCGTTTGAAAGACAATTTAATATGCTTTAATATGAGTTTAAATTTATTCAACTATATTTCGGTTTCTTGTGTTTAACATAGTGAAATTAATTCACCACCCATCCTAACACCCATTAAACCTCCTCAAATAAACTTCTTTCCTAAAAAAATTATCCCAGCGCCCCTGCTCTTTCCACCTTTTCACTCTGATTAGAAATGATAGTCCCTGCCCGCTCTCGCCCATGCACTCATCCTTCCTTCCCTCGCCTTCTCTCCAGTTCATTCCACTCCGCCATTGTGCATTCCTCCAATCAATGACTCCAAATATCGTCCTTCATCCCACACACAATACACCTTCTACTTTCCTCATTCATCCACAGTCTCCTGCCACGCTCTTCTTTAACGCACCTAAATCTCGCCAACACTGACTCGTCCTCCGACACTTTACTTGTGCTCAAATAACCAGGAAGACGGCCGTGCACTTGTAACTGACTGTAGCCCTTGTGATATTTACTAGCCTTATTTTGGTTTGGCGCCCTTGGCAGTCCACTTCTAATAACCTGTCTCTTAGCATCATTTTCCAATGGGCACCCTACTTTTTTTTCCTTTCCAACCCCTCGGATGATAACCCGCCTTACTCGTACAGCTTCTTTTTCTTCAGCCCCCAACCACTCTTCTATCACTTAACCTCTCTCTATTCACTACTCGAAAGATTTCCTTTATTATCCTTTCAACTCCTAACCCATCCACTCTATATTCGAACTTTCCATCGCAATTACTGCCACCTTACACGAACTCACTTCCTGAAGGACAATGTGACCTGGCTTCGACCAATCAAGTTTCAATACTTTCTTGTAAAACTTTACCTGCACCCTTTCGTACTAATTGGTATTTATCAATTTTCCTTGATAATTTAATTCCTCTGTTAGTAGGCAGTGGTTTCATATACTCTTCTCTAACATCTCTCTTTCTTGCTCGTAATATCTTTTTTGGCCTTCAGCCCCTGACATTTTATGTCTTGACCGTTCCTGTTGCTTGCTTTGACGTAGCGAACAATGCATTCTAGCAGTGTGTGCTAAAGAGTAACAGAAGATTTCCGGTATTCCCCCTTTCGTTGATAAATATGAGCGTCTAATTGACATAACTCCTTTTCTATTGATGATTTCTTCATTCACTTCGCCCTTTTGGTGGTTAACTGCACTTTGCTTGTATAAATTTTGCAATTTTGTATTGTAGCTCTTGGTATTAGACTGTGTACCGTATTATTTTTCGGTAACCTTACATTTGTTGTCTATGTTATAGATCTTTTGTTTGCTGTCGACATACCCGTATTTATCAATATTCCTTGATAATTGAATTCCTCTGTTACGAGGCAGGGGTTTCATTTACTCTTCTCTAACATCTCTCTTTCTTGCTCGTAACATCTTTTTTGGCCTTCAGCCCCTGACATTTTATGTCTTGACCGTTCCTGTTGCTTGCTTTGACGTAGCGAACAATGCATTCTAGCAGTGTGTGCTAAAGAGTAACAGAAGATTTCCGGTATTCCCCCTTTCGTTGATAAATATGAGCGTCTAATTGACATAACTCCTTTTCTATTGATGATTTCTTCATTCACTTCGCCCTTTTGGTGGTTAACTGCACTTTGCTTGTATAAATTTTGCAATTTTGTATTGTAGCTCTTGGTATTAGACTGTGTACCGTATTATTTTTCGGTAACCTTACATTTGTTGTCTATGTTATAGATCTTTTGTTTGCTGTCGAGATACCCGTATTTATCAATTTTCCTTGATAATTGAATTCCTCTGTTGGGAAGAAGGGGTTTCATTTACTCTTCTCTAACATCTCTCTTTCTTGCTCGTAACATCTTTTTTGGCCTTCAGCCCCTGACATTTTATGTCTTGACCGTTCCTATTGCTTGCTTTGACGTAACGAACGGCTCACACAATGCATTCCAGCAGTGTGTGCTAAAGAGTAACAGAAGATTTCCGGTATTGCCCCTTTTGTTGATAAATATGAGCGTCTAATTGACATAACTTCTTTTCTATTGATGATTTCTTCATTCACTTCGCCCTTTTGGTGGTTACCTGCACTTTGCTTGTATAAATTTTGCATTACTAATTCCTTTCACAAGTTTGTTATTCTCGTTATAGCCACCACATAAATACGTTCGTTTTTTTTTACCGGTTGCTACGCTTATAAACGATAAGCATTGTATTGAGACATCACGTGTATTTATTTTTTCGTTGAACGCGCGATTTTTAAACCGAAAAACGGCGCGTGACTTATACCGAAAAAATACACCTGATTTTGGGTAGGGGGTGGCAAAACCTAAAACCTCACCACGTATCACCAGTGGGGAGTGGGGGCTTAAAAAATTGCTAAAAAACGTCTCGTGATTAATGGACGACCCCTTATATTAGCTTCACCGATTTATAATGTTGAATAAAGTTGTTAAATTAAATTCAGTTTTGTACATGTTAGTAAATTTATATACGATACGTTAATCACATATTCAAATTTTAATAATATTTAATCAGTTCAAAGAATTTGCAAATATTTGGTTTGAATTTGTAAATATTTGTTGACACCAATTATAACAGGCAATTTAAAAATAAAATGATGAAGTAAGGCTGCCGGCCTGAGGCAAAGTCTGAAAACAATTAATAAACAATTTAACTATGAATTCATAGTTTAACGATCCAAATTTAATTGTATTTTGTAAGTCATAAATCAGTCATTAATATTATACGTTATGAAATAAACTTTGCATAATAATATCATATAATACATTTTATTGTGTAACTATTTAATAGGGATAGAGAAAATAGGGATTTCTTAAATAGTTCGAAATTTCGATGAAATCTCATTAAATCTAATGAGACCAAAAAGACCCAGCTTCTTTTTGAGCTACGCAGTTATTTAAAAGAAATTTTATTTTATTTGCCTATTTACAAACGCAACAACAACGATTTTGGTTTTGTATTTTAGTTCCCTCCATGTTCCCATCATAAACCTAAAACACATTTTGTTTTTACAATAAATAAAAAATAACATTTAATAATAAAATGAACAATACATCAAATAATAACAAAACATGGAAAACGATAAAACGATTTAACTGTAAAAAGCAAATACTTTGTGCTTTAACGAAAAGCCAATAAGGTAAATAATTTGAAAGTGCGATAAGATTAAAATGAAAATAATAATTAAATCGATTGAAAATTGAAAAATAAATTTAATTGTCTAACACAAATTTTCCCTAACCTTCTCGTTCTTAGTGGTCTCTCTAGAATACCACCTTTCTAATATTTTATAATATTTTCAATTTCTTGAACTTACTTTGGTGATTGCTATATACAAGTAAGCTAAATTTATGTCGGTATATTTGATTTCTACCCAAAATATGTTGATATGTACTTAAAAATATAAATAAAATAAACTTATTTTAAGCTTCAAGGGGTTAACGGACACATCATTTTCACATTCACTGCAATTTGTATATTAAAGAATCGATATTAATATTAGTATTTAGCAAATGAAACGAATAACTGGAGATGAAATTATGATTATAAGTATATGTTTATATTTATAGTTCTGAACATGATCCTTGATTTTTGATCCTTGGAAGTTGAACTTTTTAAACTGGGTTTTTCAACTTTTTTCAACACAAACTCAAATTGTCAAACAGTTTTAATGAGGATTTAAATAAAGGTTATTTTATCATGATTTAGTACTTTAAACGTAGTGCCTAATCCCAATGCTTAATCGACGCTAATAATAGATAGCACAGAAAATCTCTTGAATAATTAGAAATCCTATTATAAAATATGTAATTATGCTTGCATTTTTCTTATAGATTTACTAGAAATTCCCACAGCACAATTGCGGAAACTCGCGGTGTTTCGGTTAAAAAAATTATAATTGATATAATATAATAAATGTCGTACCTTATTATCAATGGCAATAACAACAATCAAACATTTTAATCTTTCTTTCCATTTTTAGGTGTGCTAGTTAAAACTTTATCAATAAGTCCAAAATCTAAGGCCTCTGTGGGACTCATGAACTTATCACGTTCCATATTTTTCTCGATCTTCTCCAATAGTAACCCAGTATGTCTGACATAAATTTGATTAATTTGATGTTTTAATTTCAAAATTTCTTCGGCTTGAATTTGAATATCTGTTGCTTGGCCCTAAAAAATAATTATGGCAATTATTAACAAAAGATTAATTAATCAAAATATATAATTACAGCATTTAATATCTATGGATTAAGTTAGATAACATAACGTACGTAAAGTATTAATTGTTTAAGCCTTAACTATTTGAAACATTTTTAAAATATTTGAAATAAAACTACTTATGTGACTTGTTTCATGAGTTCGGTTATTAATGACTATAGTTTCACCAACACAGTGGCATCTTCAGATCTACTACAAATATTATTTGGTGTTTCTTTGCGGTTTGTTGAGTCGCTTCATTTTTCCGCAGTCCTTGTTTGGTAGTCGTTTGTAATCCTGTTGTTCGTCCTGGTGTCCTAGTTTGGTCCTTTGGGGTTTTTGGTCTCCATTGTTGTTGCTTCTGTGTTGATGTCCCGTTTGGTGTACTACAAACATTTTACAATTACCGATATTTATACAATTTTAAGACGGGGTTTGCCATATATTTAAGAGTGGTGATTGGTGGATTCGGTTTGTTCATTGAGACAATTACTCCTACTGGTGTTAATGGTTTTCCGATTTCTAAAGATTCCAGCAGATCCAGTTTCAATCCTTTTTCTTGGAGGTGTAATATTGTCGGCTGGTTGTGTGTCGAAATTTGTTGTTCTGTTGTTATTAGATGTTATTATGGCAAAGGTAGAGTAAGTTTTCCAGGCGTAGCCATCGTTTGTGTTCTTTAAACCGGGTTTCGAAGTTTCTCTTGTTTGGCCTCAGTAGGTGCTGTTACATTCATCGCAATTGAGTTGATAAACGCCTGATTTTTTTTTTTTATTCGATCATTGCCCAACAGTGTGAACAAATTACAGAGCAAGATTACAGTAAAATAATTAAAAAAAAGACGAAAAGACACATTATCATAACATAAAAAAAACAGCATAATCAGTATAACAGTTTATGATCGCATAACACGTTTTGAAGGGTATTGTTATTCTTGTAGGCTATGACGGTGTAATTTTCTTTGATTAGGTTTCCTATCGTATCCGAAATCTTTCCTAGATATACATTAAATTGATAAATTACCACGTGGTCTGTCGCAACCATCCTATTCATTTCCTAGATATGGAATAGATATGAATGTTTTTTCTTCTTTTTCGAAATTACTATTATTACTATAATAACTATTATAAACTAATTCGAGGAATTAATGTCTTGATGAACTTAATCCTCACCAAAGCGGATAAAGGCAATACAATAGTAATCCTAAATAAAGAAAGTTATATAGAAAATGTGGAAACTTTTTTAAACAACGATAATTGTCTAAAAATAAAATCCGATCTTACAAGTAAATACCAAAAACAAATTAAACAAACCATTTGTCAAACAAAAATGTTTTTTATTTTTTTACCGATTTACAAAAGCGACACGTAACTCACATGAATGCAATTACATAAAGAACATCCCAATTAGACCAAAACGCTCATACACTCAAGCCCCGTGTGAAAAACCAGTTAGAAAATTAATTGAAATCTTCCAAAGCTTCACAAAATTTAAATCCACAAATACCATCAAAAACTCATCAGAACTTTGCCAACAAATATCTTACATAGAACTAAATGCAAGCAATACGGAAATTGGGTAGAATCTCCAAAGTGTTTACCACCTACAATAAAGAGATCAAAAGGGCAAAAAGGAAAAGCTTCTGTGAAAGACCTTCTGTGAAAACACAAATCCACCCCGGTGGCAGCTAGATTGCACAAAGCACTAGTGGAGGATAGAGTGGAAATGACAGCCACTCTTAAGATACCGGGTGGTAGCTACACGGAAGACGAAGAGCAGAGAGCTCTCCTCCTACTAGAAACCCATTTTCCGGGATGTAGAAAATACAAAGAGACTTGATGAAGGGAGAGGGCTTGATGAAACCACGGAGACCAAGTCGGACTGACTGGAAGAGAGCCGCGTCCATCTCTACGGAAAACCGAACAGATAGGCTATCGGCACTTTCCAGCCATTCAAGGCCCCAGGTGTGGATGGATTAATTCCCGCCTTCCTACAAAAGGAAGAAAGAAAATTAATGCCGTATCTTCTAAAAATCTTTAGAAGTTTTTTTTAGAAGTTTGGCCCTCGGATACATACCGGAGCTATGGTGATTAGTCCTTCACAGTGGTATTCATACCGAAGGTGGGGAAGAAGCACACCACTCAAACGAAGTCATTTAGATCCATTAGTCTAACATCTTCTATGTTAAAGACAATGGAGAAGGAAATTGTCAACTATCTTAGGACAACAGTGCTGGTAGGTGCACCACTACACAACAGTCAACATGCATAAAGAGCAGGGAAATCCACAGAGACCGCCCTGTATCAACTGACAGATAAAATAGAAGCAGCACTAGACACAAATGAAGTAGCGATATGTGCCTTCTTGGACATAGAATGAGCCTTTGACAACACTTCGCACTAGGCTGTCAAAGCGGCCCTTAAAAGAAGGAATATCAAAGGAATAGAACGGCGGAGGCACAAGTGAGAAAAGAAACCATCAAGATCTCCACAACTCGAGGGTTCCCACAGGAAGGTGTATTATTACCACTGATGTGAAGCCCGCTAGTTGATGAATTACTGGCTAGGCTGAGCACGTAAACATTAAATGTCAAGGTTACGCCGATGACATAGTTATTATAGCCAGTCTGAAGTTTGAGGGAACGCTCTGGGAAATCGTACAGAGAAGCCTCAAAGTAACTAGTAGATGGTGTCAAACAGTGAGACTAAAACTCATCCCGAGTAAAACCACGGTGATACCATTTACAAGAAAGAGAAGACTAAACTGCCTACAGCCCATACTGTTAGATGGGAGGGCAGTAGAATACAAACAGGTGATAAGGTATCTAGGTATAACACTAGATATCAAAGGCAAGCCGAATAAGCGGTAGGAAAAGCGTGGGGTTATAACCCCACAATCCTGCGATGGATGTGCACCATGATAGTGAGACCTGCGATCACTTACGGGGCAGTTACGTGGGGAAGTAGAACAAAGCTGGTCTCTATGAAGAAGCATCTAGAGAAGGTCGTGCCCGACAAGCAGCAATGGAGCTGCTGGATCTGACTCCTTTGCACCCTGTCGTGGCGGGGGCCGTGTCGGGAGCAGACACCGGAACAGCCTCGCTGCTAAGATTTCCTATCTGGAAGTACCGAAAGACAAAATGATATGCAAATAACCTTTCAAGAAAAACTACACAACAATGTGTAGTAGTAAAGCCGAATGGAGCGACGAATCCTCAGCATACCACATAGAGGAAAGTGCTACAAAGTGGTATACGGATGGTTCGAAGACAAAGTAACGTACTGGTGCAGGAGTGTTTGGACCTCATACCAAATAATTTGAATCTATGGGAATCTACCCAAGTATCGTCCCAGCAGAGGTACATGCAATCGAAAGATGTGCACAAATTAACCTCGGCAGGAACTATCGCAAAAAACAAATTCCTATCCTGGCAGATAGTCAAGCAGCCATCAAGGCCATTAGCTCATACACCATCAGATCCAAAGTGGCATGGGACTGTGTGCGAAAGCTAAACAAGCTCGACAGAGACATACTGGTATAGACGGAAACGAAGAAGCCGATCATCTAACAAACAAGGGATACAGTAATCCCTTTATAGGTCCGGAACCCTTTTGCGGTATGAGTATCAACACCATCCACAACAGTTTAGATGAAGATATAAGAGAAAAATGGATGTCAGGACGCAGGTATCACCATGATAGTGAGAGCTGCGATCACTTACGGGCAGTTTCTTGGGGAAGTAAAACCAAGCTGGTCTCTATAAAGAAGCAGCTTGAGAAGGTTGATAGTCTGGCGTGCGTCTGTGTCACTGGGGCGATGGGGTCGAGCCCGACAGCAGCAATGGAGCTGCTGCTGGATCTGACTCCGTTGCACCTTGTCGTGGAGGGGGCCGCCAGATCGGCGATTCTTCTTCTTCTTATTGTGCCATATCCTCAGTGGACGTTGGCGATCAATATGGCCCTTCGGATTCGATCCACAGCCGATCTGAACAAGTCAACCGATGTTCTTCCGGTCCATTGTCGCAGATTCTTCAACCAGGAAATCCGTCGTCTTCCCTGTGACCTCTTCCCCTCGATTTTTCCCTGCATGATGAGTTGAAGTAGCCTATATCTGTTGCTGTTTTCTGTGTTTGACTGTTGTGAGCAGTTCTCTGTCCTTCTGCATGCGTAGGAGTATGGTTTCGTTGCTAACATGGTGGGTCCAGGAAACGCGAAGCATTCGACGATAGCACCATGCTTCGAAGGCCTCCAGTCGCTTACTAGTTGCCTCGGAGAGTGTCCATGCCTCCACTCCATACAAAAGCTTAGAGAAGACGTAGCATCTAAGTATGCGTGTTCGAAGATGGATGTTCAAGCGCATGTTACACAAAACATTCTTCATTTGGTTAAATGTAGAACGTGCCTTCTCTATGTTGATCTTTACTTCACGACTATGATCCCATTGGTCATTGAGGTTTACACCCAAGTACGATATTGATGGTACTCTCTTTAGTTGGGCCCCATTTACCAGGAATTGGGCATTAGACGCATTTTTGCTGACGATTAGAATTTTTGTCTTTGCCACATTCAATCGCATATTAAGTGGTTCGCATGCCTCTACTACTTTATCAATCAGTCTCTGTAGTCCTTCGGCACTGTCGGCAATTAGTACAGAGTCGTCTGCATACCTTAAGTTATTAATTATTTCCCCGTTTATCTTTATCCCAATCTGTTCTTCTTCGAGTGCATTCTTAAAAAGGTTTTCTGCGTATCGGTTAAACAGTAGCGTGGATAGTACGCAGCCCTGTCTGACACCTTGTTCTACTGGAAATTCCTTTGACATTATATTTTCCACACGGACACATGCTGTTTGTTGTCTGTACAGATTGTTGATTATTCGTGCATCTCTGTCATCTATTCCTGATTGCTTTATGGTTTCTGTTAGCAAATCATGGTTAACCCTATCGAATGCCTTTTCGAAGTCGATAAAACACGTGAAAAAACCAAAAAGGGCATCTCTAGTCCCCAATCCACTCCTAAACCCAAATTGCGTCTCGCTAATGTCTTCTTCTAGTTTTTGATATATTCGTTCGTAAATAATCTTAAGAAAGACCTTCATGAAGTGACTTGTGAGACGGATAGTTCTATAGTCTTCGCATTGTTTAGCTGTGGTTTTTTTAGGAATCGGTATAAACGTAGAGACTAGCCATTTCTCGGGTATATCTCCCGATTCATATATGTTGTTAAATAAGTCCGTGATTAGGTCTAGGTATTCTTCCTCAATGAGCTTTAACATATCGCCAAGAACTTCATCTGGGCCCGGGGACGTTGTTTTTGAGTCTTCCAATTGCCTTAAGAACTTCTTGATGAGTTATAGAAGGTCCTGTTTGTGCTGGGCTATTTGTGTTAGAAACTGTTCGGCTATCGTCAGCATAAAGAGTCTGTATGTATTGTTGCCATCTTGCTACTTTGTCATTCACGTTCAGTAGTGCAGTCCCGTTTTTGTCGGTAATTATGTTATTCTGTCGTGGTTTGTTTATTCCAGCTGCATCCTTTATTTTTTTATGTGTATTTAAAACGTCATGTTTTCTGTCTAGTTCTTCTATTTCAGAGCATTGTTCTTTCCACCAGTTTTCTTTGGCTTCTTTGATTTTTTTTTTAATGTTGTTGTGGATTTGCTTATATGACTTTAAGTCTTTGCTCTTTGTTTTTCTTCGTTCTTCCATCAAACCTAAGATCTCATCTGTAATCCACTTGCTTTTCTTTTTTCTATGATTTGTGTAAAGGTTTTTATCTGCAACAGTTTTCATTACATTGATGATGGCTTCGACTTGTTGTTCTATGTTACGGCTGGCAAGGCTTCTGATCTTGTTCATACCTTCTTTAATCTGGTCTTTAACTTGTTGCATCACGTTGGGGTCTTTCAGTCTCTGTATGTCATGTCTCTTCAATTGGGGCTTCTTCTCTGTTCTCTTAAAGCGTACTTTAAGTGTTGACAGCAGTAGGTTATGGTCGGTATATACGTCTGCTCCAGGGTAAGTTTTAGTGGATGTGATGGAGTTTCTAAACCTTTTATTTATTGTAATAAAGTCTATTTGGTTTCTAATTACACACTGTTCGCGGTCGGCCGGCGATTTCCACGTATATAACCTTCTTGGAGGTCGGCGATTGTTAGGTCGGCGATTGTTAGGTCGGCGATTGTTAGGTTCAAAATAACACCGTCATAGCCGACAAGAACAACAATACTCTTCAAAACGTAGTATGCAATCATAAACAAAAAATAAAGCTGTTAAATAAATCCGGCGGATATCAACTCAATTGCGATGAATGCAACGGCACTTTTTTTATATATGTGGATTGGGGGAAGCTCTACCAGCCTGTGTGTGAGGCTCTCACTCACTAAACCCCTTCGTCCACTTGGCTTAAAAGTACGCCACCCCGGTATCGCTTGGGCATTCCTTCAGGGTAATGCAACGGCACCTACATAGACCAAACAGGAAGAATCTTCGAAACTCGGCTTAAAGAACACATCTAATCATCTAATAACAACAGGACATCAAATTTCCGAACACAGCCAGCCGACTATATAACATCTCCAGGAAAAAGGATTTAAACTGGACCTGCTGGAATCTTTAGAAATTGGGAAAACTTTTAACAACAGTTCGAGTAATTAGTAAAAGAGGCAAGAAAGAAGAGGAGCTGTGTATTAAAATAAACGAAGCGATACAGAGAGTGAGCCGGTGGATGAATTCCAAAGGCGAAAATTCCTGAAGCTATAATACTAGCAGGAAGGAGAAAGCTCTCAAAATCAAAGCATATGCAATAATAACGACATCAGAGACATTGAGGTATCTTGGAGTCATATTCAACAGAAATATGAGTATGACACAGCACATGATACAAATAGCTATGAAAACCGAGGTCGTGGCGGCCAACTAGGACTAATGCCAAACATCGGAGGACCATGATATAGCAAACGGCGGCTGATCGCATCGGTAGTTTACTGCATCATACTCTATGGTGCACCCATATGGCGGAAGGTCATGGCAAAGAAAAAATATAACCAAACTTTAGAATGGATCTAGCGAAAAATATTGATTAGAGTCTGTTGCGCATACCGGACTGTATCTAGCGATGCACTGCGTGTGGTGGAAGAGTGGTAGAAGCCTGGAAGACATAAGCAAGAAACCATCCGCAGAGAGTAGGACAGAGATAAATAACCTGTGTCAGAAAAGATTGGAGAACTGAATGGACGCGAAGGCGCATACCAAATATAAAAAAAATGGATAAACTTCGAACAGAGTGAAGTGGACTATTACCTGACACAAGTATTGACGGGGCGTGGATGCTTTGGCCACTACCTTAAAAGGTTCAAACTAGCAGACGGATAACGACGGACTGTTACTACTGTGGGGAGGACGATACAGCGGAACATACAGTTTTCGAATGCCCAAGATGGGAAGCGCAAAGAAGAAAAATGACAGAAAGCATAGGCGAAAGAGTAACTGCGGAAAATGTTACTGAGTATATGATGGAGAGTGAGGAAACATGGAGAACTATAACAAAAAAATTAACAGAAATAATTTAATGGAAAGAAAACGACAAAAGAGGTAGACGGGACGAATAGACAGGATAAATGGACGACACAGCTTTTCCCCGATGTAATACTACGGTGCTTTCCAGGGGAAAGTGGGACGAAAATGTGTTTGGTTATATTACGTATTTTATAATGTAACTGTATTATAATTGTTCGAGTAATTGTCTCAATGAACAAACGGATTTTATCCAACAATCTCCACTCTTAAAAATATGGCAAACCCCATCTTAAAATTGTATAAATATAGGTAATTGTAAAATGTTTGTAGTAGATCTGAAGATGCCACTGTATGGTGAAACTATAGTCATTAATAAATGATCTCATGAAACAAGTCACATTTGTAGTTTTGATTCAAATATTTTTAAATTACGTACGTATAACATTACATAATTAAAATAAAGTATCAACTTGGAGAGGCTTTAAACGGATAAATGAAAAGCCTGTTAGATCAAATCAATGGATCTTTTTACGGTTAGTTAAGTGCATGCGCATCCGCCAAGAATGGCGGGAATGTGAAAGTTTCGGGCACATTTTGTTATTTTCACTGGTTATCAAAATTTGCCTGAAAAACATGGCGGAAATTGACACATGCGCACAAAAAAATTTCAACTATGAAAAGGTCTATTGAAAGAAAAAGTGTTGAGTGATTAATGAGCTTGGGGTGATTACAGGATCACAGGAGGGAACTGTCAGATTAGTACCGATTATATTGAATATGCTAAAAATGAGAGTAAAAGCTATAAAAACGTTCAAGCTCAGAACCTTTTTGAGAAAATAGCGACAAAGCGGTTTGACGGTAGTGCTTTTGTTGCACAATTTTTGTAAATACAGTCTTGCATATTCATTTTATACTCTCAAATCTTAAATACTCTCCAAATTTTTACTCTCAAATGTTTGGTAGCGTCAATTGTGCAATATGTCGTTGGAAAAAATCTATATAAATACTGGCGATCTGTTGCTCCAGAGAGAGAAAAAGTTGGCACAAGAATCCAATGTTGGACTGAAACCACAAATCGTAATATAGACGAATATAGCAATAAATAGATTGTAGATAATGTATGATAATTGAAATAATAGCTAATATATTAAATGTAGACACAAAAATTCCCCATTTAGACATCACTCAAGGCTTCCCAATGCAAATTACCTAAAATGTTACTGAGATTGAGTACGCGTACGAGGCTCGCGTGGGGTAAAAAAGGAGGAGTAGAATATTATTATTATAGAAGGATAGAGTATTATTCAATTTTAGAAAATATAATTTTGATCAAATTGGTTACTTTTTTTATGAAATACAGGTTGGAAATTAAATTCAAGTTATCATAACTCTAAGTTAATGTTACAAACTTATTAAAGACGCAATATAGCTTGAAAATATAAATATATTCAACCTGTCCGTAGCTCTATAATATTAAGTCTTATTAAGACTATATAAATCTCATGTTGAATTAAATGAATAAATCTCATGTTGAAACAGCTACTTGCTGGCTAATATCACACAAGATATTGAATTATACAACCGACATTTGCATGTTATTACTAGTTTTTTATGTCACTAACAGCACTAGACAAATAACCTTGTTTTTAAGATCAGTTCTTTCTATTTATATTAAATATGAATATCCATCTAAATTATTTAAATTAATTAAATTCATGTTTTTGGGGTTTTAAAACTGTGGAAATTGTGCATGCGAACTGTATAAAACTGGTTAAGTTCTAGTCTAGCCTAGTTCTTCTATAGATCAAAAAACCAAATAATCTATGAAAAATTACACAAGCGCTTTCAGAAAGGCTGGAGGTTCCGTGTTCGATCTCGGGAGCGAGTGTCGGCTGCATTTGTACTAGAAGAGAAGGTTCTTTTCAGAGTCAGCCCTCAACATCAACGCGGAATCCCCGAAAAAACAAATCAACACATGCTTCCATCCTCGAAAACCTCAAATACAACATTATAAACCTCCACGGGGAGGAAATTTACCACATCACCAGTAGTTTCGAGAAACTACGGACCAAGCGCTCTAAACTATTATGCGATTTATAATTTTTACGTCGCTATAGAGATACAGACATATCACCCGTCTCTATGAGGCTGTCACACCAAAATCCGACAGCCAGGTCAAACAAAATATTACACAACGCCAGCCAAACGTAGCTTTCGGACAATATCCAAACCATACGACAGAAACTTAACACCTTCAGTCAAAATATTCTGACAACCCACATAGCTCTAACCACTACGCTACACCAACAGATAAACTTAATGTCTAACAACAGAGCCGAACAGAATAGATTATTAATCACCAATAGACAGAACGAAAAGTACAACCTGTTATATGTTGAAAGTGGACTAGGTTAGATGCGTTACCAAAGACGGTTGAGCGTAGACTGACTTTATTAAATCGAAACATAATATAATTGATATACATAAAATAGGCAACCCAAAACACATTAGGTTGCATATATAATGTCTCCCTTCTTAAGGGTATCACATCACAGTAAAATTTAGAAAAAATCGTTTTTTTTTTATTCGCTTAAAAGTTGCTTTAGGGTTTTTAAAATAACATACCAAAGATGGAATGCGGCAAAAATGTCTAAATGCCCAAATTTTCCATTCTTCCGCAACGCCTCTCAGGCATCGCAGATTAGACTTAAAACTTTAAACGCGTTTTTCTCGACACCAGTTTTTCACTGAGCGGACACATTGCTCGGGCAAATCTTCACCGATCGATCTGAAATTTCGGTAGTATATTCCAAAAACCTAACTCTATCGAGCCATGTGGGATTTTTTTTATACCACTTGGTTTTTTTATGAACAATTTAATGACAATTTAACAACAATTTAATTTTGGTAAATTTTCAACTTTTTTTTTAAACGTGCACCATTTCGCCAAAAATCAATATATCGATATAATCCTACGTGGCTCCATAGCTGTTGATATATAGAAACTAAAAAACTTAGATTTTTTGTTAGTGGTCAAAAATTAAGGAGTCTAGATGTCCGCCCGTGGACCTCCTTCCAAAAATAGGCGTCTCCGGACAAATGACGCACTTTTTTGTACTTTTTTAATAATATAATTAAACTTACTTTACCGTTTCTCGATTGATCTTTTCATTGAGACAAAAAAAATCCCGAAAATATAGCTCCTTTACCGTGCTCTACTGTGATGTCCCCCCTTAATACAACTTACAATAAAATCTTTAAAATTTTTACAATAAAATCTTTTCTTCCTTTCTTATCATAATAATGTTTTGATCTTGTTGATTTTCAAGCATGTTATTAAATTATATATCTATTGAAATACGAACTTGTTTTTGTCTACTAATTTTGAATTTACTACTAATTTTTTTATTTTGAATTAGTATGTTATCTCTTAGTCGTCTTGACATTAGTATTTGAGAAGGCGTGAAAGATGAATTATAAATTGGTTTATTACGATGAGCTAATAAACTTAACTATACGTCTTCTTCTCCTTCAATTGATTTTTTTATTATCTTTTTAATAGTTTGTATTGTTCTTTCTGCATAGCCATTAGATTGTTGGTGATTGTGCAGCATTGTCAGATACTACTATTTGAGGTATTCCATGCCTTGCAAAAACAGATTTTAATTTATTTATAATATTACTAGCTGTTAGATTATTATGTAGGCTGATAACTTCAGGGAATTTTGAATAACAATCAGTTATAATTAGAAAACTTTGTCTCATAAATATCAATTCCTACTTTGTACCATGGTTGTTTTATTAGTTGCTCTATGGTCATGGTTTCCTTTTTGTTTGAATTTGCATATTTGTTGCATAATTCGCATTTATTTACAAAATTCTCAATATCTAGGTTAATATTCGGCCAATAAACAGTGTTTAGCGCCTTTAATATTGATTTTGTTATTCCTAAGTGACCCGTATGAATCTTGTTTAAAATTAAATTTCTTTGAGAACTTCGAATTATTATTCTGTCATTCATATATAATAAGTCAATTGTCCCTATTGTGATTACTGATCTAAATTTAAAATACGAATTACTGATTAATTACTGATCCAAATTTTAAATTTTGGTGTTATTTTATTAATTGACTGACGCCAATCATTTGTAATGTAGTGTCTTATTATTTTCAGGTCCTCATAAAATTTCGTAGCATCTTGTAATTCCTTTAATTTTTCATCTGATATTGAAACATTTTTTTCAATCGTGCACACATGACTTTCTATATCATAAGGTTCTTTATATGTTTCACTTAAATTAGCTCGTGATAGAGTGTCTGCAATTATTAGGCTTTTACCTGGTTTAAAAACTAAATTGATTTGATATTTTTGTAGTGATAACATCATTCTCTGCAATCTTGCAGGACATGAATTTATACATACTGGTAAAATTTCTCTAAACCAAAGCATAACGCAAGAAGCTCTTTTTCAATTTGAGCATAATTTTACCGGGTTTCTGTTAGTGCCTTTGAGGCATATGCACACGGTTTGTTATCTTGGAGTAAAAAAGCTCCTAGTCCAAAATTTGAAGCATCTACTGATACAGTAACTTGTTTGTAATTATCGTAATATTGAAGTACTGGACGTTTAGTTACTATTGATTTTAATTCATTAAAACTTTTTTCTTGTGGAGTATTCCATTCAAAAACGTTTTCTTCTTTTATTATATCTCTAAGAGGTTTAGTTTTTTCAGATAAGTTTTCTATGAATTTACCAACATAGGTTATGAATCCTAGAAACCTTTATACGTCTTTTTTACATTTTGGTGTGGGCATGTTGGTTATCGCTTTAACTTTTTCTTCGTCTTTTGTAAATTTGTGTCCTAAATAAGTTACTTCATCTAAGCATAATTTTCATTTTTTTAAGTTAAATTTTATGTTATGTTCTCTTGCTATTTGAAAAACTTTTTCTAATGTTTTATCGCGTTCTTCTACTGTTTTACCACGAAAAAAAAATATCATCAATATACAATTCTACGTCAAATCAAATCAATTTGAAATATTTCTCCAAAATATTCTTGAAAAACTTCACTTGCCGTTTATATGCCAAATGGCATTCGATTGAATTTAAATCTGCCGTATGGTGTATCAAACGCACATAATTTACTTGAGTCTTCATCTAAACCAGGGGTCTCCAAACTACGGCCCGAGGGCCACATCCGGCCCGCGGACAGATTTTGTCCGGCCCGCGGAGAGCTAGCATACTTGAAAACTCCTTTTAGAGAACATATTTTTTATAGCAAATTAAATTTAGTTTACTGAAGTATTCTAATTTTATGTTGAATAATTATTAATATGACATCTACATTGATATGGTCATGGGCTAACTACTCATAACATTGTTGTAGACTTATTGTTATTGTTTTTGTGATAAGTTGGATAAAGAAACACATAATTGTAATGAGTAAAGACATGTATAATATGCAGAAAATTTAACTTCAGTATATAATAACTAAAAAATTATTGAAATGAATCCAACTAACATTTTATACATTTTAAATAAAAACATAACTTATAACAAGCATAATGACATATGAAATACTAATGAGATTTATGTAATTGAGATTTTCCACTGACAATAGTTTGTAGATATGGACTAATTTTACTTGTACCAATTATTAAAAGAGATTTAAGATGCTCATCAGTTAATTTAGATCTGTAAACATTTTTTGTGTACTTCATTTTGGAGAAGGTCTTCTCACACAAATAAGTAGTACCAAAAACAGAAAACAGCCCACGAGCAAATTTATGCAAATTATCAAATTGTGTTAGTGGAAGACTCTTATAAAATTCCAACAAAGATGAGTTTTGATATTTGTTCTTAATTATATCACTGCACTGTAGATCAATCATTTCCATTTGAAGTTCCGGGGCTAGGTTGTCAGTATCAAAAGTATTCTGAAAAATCTTAATTTGATTCGCAATGGCATCAAAGTCCGAGAAACGAGTATCAAAATTTATTTTCAAAGCACTCAAAGTTTCGATTGCAAAATCGATAGGAAACTCAGTCTCAGTGGTGTGGCTGAATATTTCACATGTTAAAATGTGAAAAACATTTACTTCGTAGTTGTGATTGAAACAGTATCAATTTCTTCCGGAATGATTTGATATTAGTGTATAAATCGGGAAGATGCTGGTTTTCTCCTTGCAATCTCAAATTCAGTTCGTTCACATGTTTTGTCAAATCAACATAGAATGCTAACTTCCACAACCATACGTTGTTTTGTAATTCAGTAAGAGGGCGATGCTTTTCATTCAAAAAAATTTCGATCACTGCTCGAAGTTCAAAAAAGCGCTGAAGGACTTTCCCACAACTAAGCCAACGTACGGCAGTATGATAAGGTAAGTCATTTTCTCCAATCTCTTCAATAAATTGTCGGAATTGTCGGTGATTCAGCCCAAAAGATCTGATAAAATTAACAGTTGATATGACTGGTTTCAGAACTTCAGACATATCCAAACATTTTCCGCACAAAGACTGTTGATGAATGATACAATGTAAGACTAATGGTTTCTTCATTTCATAGAACCACCGTCATTTTCTACAGCCTTTGAAACAAGAGCGACCACTCCTTTATCTTTCCCACTCATGTTTTTGCCTCCATCAGTTGTAATACATTTCAAGTTTTTCCATCGAAGGTTCTTTTGATTAATGGCCATTTCAACTCCTTTCAAAATATCTGTACCAGTAGTTGTGCCATGAATACATACATATCAAGAAGTTCTTCATGCACTTCATAGCTTTTATCTACTCCTCGAATATAAATCAACACCTGAGCAGTATCTGACACATCCGTTGACTCATCCAAGGCCAAAGAAAACCACTCAACATGTCCATTTTTGTCGAACAGTTGAGAGAATATATTTTCAGCGATGTTTTCTACCCTTCGAGCCACAGTGTTTGCTGACATACTGACAGTTTTTAATAAATTTACCTTTGCAGGCACATTTCTTCGGCTACTGCAATTATGCATTCTTTGATCATTTCTCCATCGGTGAATGGTTTTCCACGTTTTGCAATTTCAAAAGAAAAAAAGAAAAAAAAGAAAAGAGCCACACGAAAGCTGGCACGAGTTGCTGCCTCTTGTTCATTTTTGAGTTTTGTAAATGAAGATTGCTGAGATTTCAATCCGCGCTTCATAGCTTCGAATTTTTCTGTCCGCAAACTTCCTGTATATTTTGAGTAATTTTGAAAATGTTTTGTTTCATAATGACGTTTAATGTTATATTCCTTGAGAACGGCTATGCTTTCATTGCAAATCAAACATAGCGCCTTGTTACTGGACTCAATTACGAAATACTGAATGTTCCACTGATCTTTGAATTTTCTGCATTCACTATCAATTTTTCGCTTCTTTTCCATACTACTAAATCACACACAAAAGCAACAATTCAAATCAAAATACTGTTACAAAGATGTCTTAAACTTAAACACGCACAAACACGTTTTAAGGAGGTACGCACTATTTTATTTCACAACAGTGTCATAGGAACTGACTTGTGGTTGCGCCACTAGCCTTCTTATATATTCCAATTACCGCAATCTAGAAGTGAGTGGAAGACACCAGAACTTTCTCGAACCAACGAGATTATTCTGTACGTGCTATTAGCGCCATCTGTTAGTGATAGAAGGTACTACCTATTTTCGCTTGTGTCCACCAGATGTCGTGTCACGTTACTCCTCATGGCTCGTACTCTACGACTAATCTAGAAATGACAGATAATGACAGGAAAATTAATAATATGCAGTGTTGCCGTTTTGCGGACTTTAGTCCGATTTGCAGCCTTTTTTAAACGTTGCGTACTTTTTCGGACTTTTTTTTCATGAGTGGACTATTTCACTTTTTACCACCGGCAAAAATTATAATATGGTTTTGGCCCTCGGAACTTACTGGAGTAATCAGTATGGCCCTAAGGCTGGAAAGTTTGGAGACCCCTGATCTACATATATTCATATACTTATAACATCTACATATAACATATATTCCAGAAACCACTTGTGGCATCAAGTATATTAAATTTCTTTGAACCTTCTAAATTATTAGCAATTTCATCCATTTTGGGTAATTTAAATTTTCGTGACTTTATAGCCCGGTTTAGGTCTTTTGGATCCAGACAAACTTTTAAATTACCATCTGCTTTTTAAACTAAAACATAGGAGTTTAACCATTCAGTGCTTTCAGTAACTCGTTCAATTTTTTTTTTTTTTTTCTAATTTCTCTAGTGTGCGTTTAAATTCATTTTCTAACTTAAATGGAACGTTTCTGATGGGGTTAATTACAGGCAAGGTGCCTTCCTCAATTTCAATGTGATAGGGTTTACCTATTTTCCCTATTCCTTGGAAAATGTCTTTATATTTATTTATTAAATTAGAGTATTGAGTATTTTCTTTCACCATTTGATTTATCATGTTTAATTGAATTGTCTTATCAAATTTAATTATGCCTAGCTTATTTGACGTATCTAGACATAGAATGCAATTGTTTGATTCACATATGTAAAATTCCACTTGTTTTAAAACTGTTTTCTTAAAGTTTATATCTAGCTTACATTTGCCTAATATCGGTATTTTTTCATTTGTGTAAGTTAATAGAATGTCATTCGTTTTTTCAATGTCCTATAAATTGTAATTTATTGAACCTAAATATTTACGCAATATTATATTTGCGTTAGCGCCTGTGGCTACTTTAAATTTAATTATTGAATTGTTAATGTTTACATTTGCAATGCAATTATTGACTTTACTTATATCATTTATGTTATTAATTTCTAACTGAGGCTCATCGTTTTCATTTCTATGATCAATTTAATGAATTCTTTTGTTTTTGCAAGCATTTGAAAAATGTTTTAATTTTCTACAATTGTTGCATATTTTGCCATATGCAGGACATTTATTAATATCATGATTTTTACCATATCTTTTGCAATTTATTATATACTTATCTCTTGAAATTTGATTTTTCCATGTGGCTGCGGAGCATGCAGAATCAGCTGATGGTGTCTTGTGTCGCCCATTGTAGTTCCATTTGAACCATCTCGACCCCCGTCACGTTGTCGGATGTCTCTCCTTGTCCTTGCATTATTTTTAATTGTTTTCTTGAATGTTCCGTTGCGATGCAGCATTGCACGACTTTCTCCAATGTTACGTTTCCGATTTGTAGTAGCTTCTCCCTTAGGGCTACGTCTCCAATTCCGATAATCACCATTGTCGTCGTGAGCTCTGTTACCAATTCTCCTTTTTCACATTGTTGTGCCTGGTTTTTTACGTCCCGGATGAATTCTTCTATTGTTGTATTATTTTATCTTGCGGTGAAGAATTTGTATCTCTCATATACCAAATTTTTTTTGGGATGAAGTAATCATCAATTTTTTTCTTAACTGCTGCTATTTTGTCCGCTTCCGTGTCCGTCAAATGAAATGTGTTGTAAATTTTGATTGCCTCTTCTCCTAGGAGATGTAATAATTGGGCACATTGTATTTTTTCATCCTTCTTGTCCAATTCCATCGCTGTTGAGTAAATTTCGAACTTCTGTTTCCATGCTTTCCAGTTCTCGTCCATGTTTCCGGTTAGGTTTAGTGCGTTTAATCGTCTCGCATCCATTTTATTTATTGTCATTTATTTATTTGCTTGCCTTATTTATGTAGGTCTTCACCTGAGCTTTACTTCTCCGTCCTTATTTTTAATCAATTTTTTTCTTAATTTATTTGATTACGCCCCAATTCAGTCCGTGACTGCGCCATGTTATATGTTCAAAGTGGACTAGGTTAGATGCGTTACCAAAGACGGTTGTGCGTAGACTGAATTTATTAGATCGAAACATAATATATTTGATATACATATAATAGGCAACCCAATATACATTAGGTTGCATATATAGCACAACTTTCTCAGACAGAGACAAAAACCTGCAGCAAAACCACTCAACATCGACAAAGTGGTTTACAAACTTTCAGACCAGCCCCTAGACGAACCCACCAAAACCGTACTGGCCAAGGGTTTTAACTTTGCAATCGCACCGACTCAGCTTCCCAAAGAAGACATAATCACAGGTGTCGAGACCGCTATTTCACAACTCCCTGCCACATTATCTGAGATCATATGACAGGAAACATGACACATCTTAAGATCTGCCAAACCACCAACAAGAAACATCTCATACGAGGAATTCAAAGCCCTCAAGGCCCTAAGAGAAAACAACAACATTGTGATCCTACCAGCCGATAAAGGACTGCTCTGTAGTCCTGAACAGTGGTGGCTATAAACAAAAGATGACCAAAATCTTAGATGATCCAACTTATGTACCCAGGACAACGGACCCCACAACTTATCTTCAGAAAACAACCACACATAAGATCCTAAGCTCCACGATTGACAAGGAAACAATGAAATATCTTATACCAAGGGAAAAACTATATATGGATTACCGAAAATCCACAAACTCCACTCTGACCAATAGTAAGCTCTGTTGGTTCACCAGTACAACCTCTTTCAAAACATTTAGCAAAGTGTATACAACCATATGCCGAAGATTGTGATTCCTATGTCCGTAATGCTGAACACTTTATAGACATCCTGAAAAATCACCCAGCAACTCCAGCCCGGCCATCTCCTTGTGAGCTTCGACATTGTTTCTTTATTCACAAAAGTACCAATCCCTAAGGCTTTAAACATCATAAGATCGAAATTAAAACCTGAAAAGTATGTATCAGATCTGGCAGAACATTGTCTAAAGAATACATACTTTAGGTCCAATGGTCAAATATATGGTATAATGGGTTCACCACTATCCCCAGTAATAGCCAACACATTTCTTACAGATTTGAGGAAAAGGCAATTTCATCAGCTACACTTAAACCTATACTCTGGTTAAGATATGTGGACGACACATTTGTAATCTGGCCCCATTGCAGACCAGAACTGGACAAATTCCTTACCCATCTTAACTCCCAACATGACCAAATCAAATTCACATTGGAGGTAGAAACGCATCGACTCCCTTTCTTGGATGTTTTAGTACAAAAGAAACCAGATGGCACCTTGAGTCACACAGTGTACCAGAAGCCAATGCATATGGACAGATATCTGAATGCTTCTTCACACCATCACCCCAAACAACTAGCATCTGTAGTCAACACCCTTACCACCCAATCCAAAAGACTAGCCGACCAGCTTAACGTACCAAAGGAACTGAAGAACTTACGAAAAGCTCTTTCTTCAAATGGATATCCAAACAGGCTACTATCCAGAGCTTTCAGTCGTACAGAGAACCATAACCAAAGAACTGAACGGCAGAAACCCATCAGCATGGCACCATACCATATGTATGCATGAATATATGTGCATGAATCAACTGACAAAATCGTCAGATTTCTAAAAAAACACAATATCGACCCTATTTTCAAGTCAAACCAGAAAATATCCTCCATGCTATGCAGGCTTAAGCTAGGCGTCCACAGTTCCGCATCGTACGCATCGGACGCATCGCATTAAACGGATTATTTTTGTACAGCGCGTCCACAGCATGGGCAGCGATCGGATTTGCCGACGCAACTACTGGCTACCATATTCCGTATGACGTCATCGGCACGCATCGGATTTCATTAACATAATCTTAATGTAATTTAATAATACCTACCTCTAGAAATACACTTAACAAAGAAAAATGGTTTTAAGACCAAATAAAAATAAAATAAAATTGTTGGGTCTTAACAACTGTACAAAGAAGGTTTGATCCATCCAAAATTGGATTGCTCTTTCCAAAAATTTTTTTATACAAAATACAATTATTTCTTCCAAATAAACGAATTTTACTTTAAAATTTTTATTTTTAAACGACTTGATTCCTTCAAATTTAATTTCAAACTAACGCTGCATATAACGAAAGAGAGAGATCCAAATTTTGGATGAAACAACCATTTTATGTACACGTAAATCTTTTTTGGGTGAATTGATTTTATGTTCTACGATTCAATCGAATATTATAAGAAAAATTATAGTTTCTACGAAAAAAAACAATTATTGGATGATTACATTTTATTTTGGATGAATTAACCTTTTTTTGGATTAAATAATTTATTTTGTACGAAGTAACCGAATTTTGGATTGATTAATTTGTTTTGTATTTATCCAGCTATTTATTGTAGAACTTCTTCCACTTATTGTATGTTTTTAGTGAGTAGTTATTGTGAGTTTTGTAAACTTGTAAACGAATATTGGATGAATACATTTCAAGCGGAATCAAACACGTGTGAACTGGCGGAGGAGGCGGAGCGAGCGAGCGCGCGGAGTCCGTCCACTGATCGGTATTCCGTATGACGTCATCGGCACGCATCGGAAAAGTTGCCCCTCGGAGCAACGGCATCGGCATTGCCGACGGTCCGATCCGTACGATGCGGAACAGTGGACGCACTTGTATTAGTTTCTATAGAAAGAATACTGCGATCCGTTTAATGCGATGCGTCCGATACGTACGATGCGGAACTGTGGACGCCTACCTTTAAAGGGATGGTGTCTTTTCGGTTAGAATCCCATGGAATTTCCGAAATACCCTGCGGAACATGTGAACGAACCTATTGTACATACTAATACTAATAGAAAAATATGGACTAGAATTCAAGTCAGACACAAAGATAAAGTTTCATCTGCTGTTACCCAACACACCAACACCGGCCACTGTATGGATTTCAGAAACTCAAGGACTCTTGCACAGATTAGCCACGAAATGTTACGGGTTTGCAGAGAAGCCATAGGGATATAAAAACGAGACTACTGCCTTATATCGAGCATATTTTTGGTTGCACTAGTTATCAGATAAATTAGTTCTGATCAAAAGAAACTAACAATTCATGTGTTAGTCTACACCAAGTCAAAAGAAGTTGACATTAATTAATTCAGATGTGTAATAAGCTCTATAAAAAATAGTGAAGGGTTAACAAAACCATAGAACTATAATTAGTCTATTAATAACAATAACAAGCGTTTTTTAATTTCAAATGTCTTATTGAAGAGGCAGTGGTGGTGTAGTAGACAAGGTATCATAGACAGATTACAGATTACTGAGCCATGATAGACAGATTACAGACTACTAAGCCATAAGTCCTAGCATGGAACAAGCATGGAAATAAGTCCTCCTGTGCATGGTTCTGGAGAAGCCATCACAGTCAAAATTTGCCTAAAAATAGTGGCTCGTCATGCATGTTAAAAATTGTAAGGGCCCCCCTCTAATCCACCTGAACACCCAAAAGAGATTAAGAACACCATACAAGAAATTCAAAAGATATATATATATATATATATATATATATATATATATATATATATATATATATATATATATATATATATACATATATATGAATTATTGAAATGCATTACAATGCCCTAACCATTAACTGGACAACAGAAACTACTTTTTGGTAACTTGCTTTTAAGTCAGTAAACTACTTGATGCTGTTGATTCATTACCACAATAATATTTTATATAATTGCTATGGGTCGTTCAGAATTAAAGTTGCTAGTTGCTGGTTTTGTGAAACTGATTTGATGACCAAATTTTATTAAAACACTAATTGAACATCATATGAAACATCATTTAAAATTTAAATAACACTCATTCTGCTGAATAAGGTGGTATAACCAACTCAATTTTTGATTATGTTTTCAACTAGCAGAGTTTGATTCTGGCCGACTCATAAATTTGATAATCAAGAATTGTTACCTGTGCACCACCAGAAGGTTGGTGAATCATAATTCTAGCATTAGGCAGGGAATATCTCATACCAGGTGATCCTGCAGCTAAAAGTAACGAGCCCATACTGCATGCCTGTCCGACACACCAAGTAGCAACTGGCGATTGTATATATTGCATAGTATCATAGATAGCTAACCCAGAAGTTACTGATCCTCCAGGACTATTAATATATATATGAATTGGCTTATGGGTGGATTCTGATTGCAAGAATAACATTTGAGCAATAATCACAGAACTGACTGCATCATGGATTGGGCCCATCAAACAAATAATCCTTTCTTTTAGTAGGCGGGAGTAAATATCATAAGATCTTTCACCTCTTCCAGTCTGTTCCACTACAATCGGAATGTAGCCAAAATTTCTCACATTTCGTCCAACCTAAAAACAAAGGAATTACTTTATAATAAATTTATTATAGAGGATTAATGTCAATAAATATTGAGAAACAAAAAATTAGTAAGTTAAAGTTATATTTTCTTACTTTGTTGAAAGTAAACAATTTGCTGAAGAATACCTTATTCATTTTTACCGTATTTCTTGCACTGTGGTGTATATGTTATAAATAATATTTTAATTTGGCATTTCAGGGTATTTTAAGGTTAACGTAAATACGATAAATTGTTTTATACCAACACAAAATATGTTGAAAGCAAAATGTCTCTAATAAAAAATAATGTTACAATATTCATTCATCTCAATAATAGCCAAGTTCATGTTCGTTCTAGCTTTTTGCATCTGCAAAGAAATCAATAATGGCGCTTCGAATTATTGATTTTCTGATGCAGCAAAACTGCACTTGCAAAACACGATTCCACTACAATTTACTACAAACATTCCTATCAAATTAATCAAAAAGCATAAAATTTATTTATAAACAACTTCATTCCTATTTTTTTTATATTGTTCAAATCCAAAAACAGTTTTGGGGTCCGATGTTACTGGAGTAATATCCTTTAATTTGAAGTGATTTGAAACGGTATAGTTATAATTGACGATTTCGCATACTGGAATCCAAAAACAGTTTAACAATTAATAAATTCAAATATATTAAATTATTTAAACACTGATTAAATTCGTACATTTAAACTAAAACTTATTAAATTTATTAATAACTTGAATAAATGTTGTTTTTATCCATTTCTTTTTCTAATGGATTAATTGGCAAAATAGTAATAAAATCATTCGAGAAATGCAGAACTTTAAAAAGCTGCATGCGATCAATAAAGCTTTATCAAAGCACTAATCAATACTCCTTAAACGTAAAGCTTAAATATCTTCGTATTTATAAACAAAACTAATTTTAACAATATATTTAAATAAAATAAAGTACTAAAACATTTGTACATATATTACAGGGTGTACCATTTAAAGTGTCCGCCCCAAATATCTCCGTTGCTCTTAGAGTGACGAAAAAACGTCACAATATAATTTAATTGAATTGTAACGGCTAATACATTGGTGAATTTATTTTTGTCACGGTCATCGTTTTTGCGACCCCAAGGTCATCAATGATAACATGTAACCAAAGTAACATGTAATACCCGTATCGAAAATAGTATTGTACTGGCAAGCAGGGAATCAAGCAGAGTCAAAAGAGAATGGAACTAATTCTGGTGCTGGTGATTTATGGTGCGACCGGTAGAAACTTTGTACAAACGGAGGAACTTTATGAACAACGTTATCCTGACAAAAATCAGTCTTCCCGTCAATGTTTCGATCGTGGTCAATGATGATTTATTCCTTGGAACGGGCAGTGTCAATCCACTCTAAAGAAAACGTCGCAAGACCACCAAACGAAGAAACAGAGTTTTAACGTTTTTGACACAGTAGTTCATGATCCGCAATTAAGTAATCAGCAAATTGAGCGCTATTTCGGAATTTCCAAGGAGAGTTTTTTAAGAATATAGGATGCGCCAAAACAGATGATTTATCATTATATTTTCATCTCTATCCCTTCTCTTCATCAACTTCCATTTTTTCGCCATGATGTTTGCGTTCATGTACAGTGCTTCTTTGTCTTGCAGCAATACTGAGTACAGCTGCAGTAACCTTTTCTCTCTCTTTGCGGTTCTTTTCTTCCAATGGGGCTGGATAATCAAACAAACTTGGTTTGGGATTGGATTTGAATTCTAACTTGGATATCTTCAATTGGGAAGGCAAATGTGCCAGTGGGAACAATTACCAATATTGAACACCAAAGCACTGACAAATGGACAAAGTAACATTTCTTCCACCAGCATCAATTATTCCTTGAGCAAGGATAGCTCCAAATTTGTCCATAACATCTTCTTGTTTTTTGGTCATTACTTATGTATAAGATTGCCAGAAGAAGGAAACTTTTGAACAGGTCTGTTCAGTTTACTGGATAAGGATCATAGCTGATGCAATCAAAGCTCCTTGATGTACGAAGTTTACTGGATCAAACATCATCCATTCGTTCCAATAAGGCAATTGGTTCGCGTAAACCAGAGCCAGCACAGCAATGCCCAAAGCCATTGCCGCTTCATAACGGACATTACGGATTGTAACTTTCAGCTATCACTGAAACTACACAGGGGCATTGTTCAAGAGTTAACAACTAAATAACAAGAAGCCAAGTGCTGTTACAAAAGCTCTTCTTACTTCATCATTAACATCAGAAACAGCTTTCAAACAGCTTAATTCTGTCCAGTTCCACAATAAGTCATAGCCAGAATATACATTCCAGATCTTCTCAGAATTGGATCCCTATCAAAAGTCAAATGAGCAATCACAGGTTCAGCTTCTTCCAGTCTACCATACTTGGTAAAAGCACTAACGATTGCTAAACCTCTCAAGATCTTCTCATGTTGACTCTCTTGGGCATAAGCAACCATAGCAGCTTCAGTAGCAGTAGCATTTTAGGAACCCAACATCACCATTCTCATAGCAATTCCGGCAGCTTCCCCATCATCTTGATCAAAATTAAACTTCAATTGTTCATAAACTTGTTGAATATTTGTATTCATTTCAGCTAAACCTAAGCCTAAACAACCTCCTGTCTTACCATGTCATTCTGAGCATCTTTTAATTGGCCTAATAAATAATCAGTGATATAATCAGATTACCATGGATTAAATATAGGGCATGAAGTCCACCACCTTCTGAATATCCTGAACCAGGTCCAACTTCTTTGGGTAAGTAACTTTGCATTAAAGTTAAGGCTTCTTCTTCATGCCCTTTGTGTATTACTCCAAGTGAGCTGTTACTGTTTAGCCCAATTTGTAGCACGAGCTAACCATTCTAAATTATCTGTTTTGAGGGGCTATTAAAAACAAACGGCGCAACTGACAGAAATGGGATTTATTTTATTCAATTCGGTACATCATGCCGTTTTATGTAACAAGTTTTGAAGACGACATCTGAAAGATGATGGTCCCCAGCAGCGATACATTCATGAAGTCGATTTCTAAAGTTTTCGGCCGCATTTTGGCACATCCCGACGGGTATGGCGGCGATTTCTTGCAGAATTCGATCCATGAGTTCTTCCAAGGTGTGAGACCGACGTTTCAAAATATTTTCCTTCAGGTAGCCCCGTAGTAAGAAGTCGCAAATACTTAAATCAGGTGAGCTTGCGGGCAATTTCACATCACCCCTAAGAGAAACGAGCGCCCGGGGAAGAGTTTTCGCAGTTTCTCCATTGAAATTCTAGCAGTATGGGCCGTAGCACCGTCCTGTTCAAAACCAAATTTCTCGCAGATCGGTTTCCTTCGTTAGTTCTTCCAATTGAGGTATAAAACAATTTTCCAACATGGATACATAACGTTTAGCGGTGACAGTAACGGTCCGTCCATTCCCTTCTAAAAAAATAAGGCCCAATATCACCCCAAACTTAGAAATTGCACACCATACACTTTTGGGGAGTGAAGAGATTTCTCGTGAAGTTTCCTCAGATTTTAGCCCATTACCCAAAATTTTGTTTATTCAGCGGTCCACAGAGATGTGGACTCGTCACTACTGAAAAAAGTTGGTGTCGGATAGATCCGATTCAATATTTCTTGGTAGCAATTCATGCGTTTTTTTACAATCAGGAGGCTTCAATTCTTGGGCAAACATATTCTTGGAATAATAAATCATGATGCAAAATTCTCCTTAGTGAGCAGTCAAAAATGTCTAATGCAATTGCAATGCTTCTGGGCAAAGCGCGTAGGTGACTGTTGGATAGCTTATTTCAGTCTCACTGCATTTTCGGGTGTTCTTGCCATTCTGGGTCTTCCAAAACCACTAGATTTTAGTGTGGAAACAGTTTCTTCGAATGTGCGTGCCATCTTCATATTAAATTACGGTGAGGGACGGTATCACGACGCGTAATATTGAAGTGCAGCCAGAACTATTTTGTCCGGACCAAACCATGATAATGACTAAAAACGGCACAATACTCCCGACACAATGACATCCCTCTAAGGTTCCTAATATCACCACACGGGATGTACCGGCCCGTCAAAACTGCACTATTTGTTTTGACGCACCCTATATTATGTCAATGTTATGCGTACCATTATTTCCTTGCATCAAGAACTCCATGGTGCTGATTTTGGAAACAGCGTTCCGTTCTGTGGATTAGCTCTAGGGCAGTTATAAGTGTCCTTCTCGCTAGTGTAGTTGACAACATATCCGCCTTTCAATGCGGGAGACCCGGATTTGATTCCTGGTCAGGGAGGCGACAACTAGGGCCGTTTTCACTAACCGTCCGGGCTGACCACTCTGAATGAATGCAAAATATGCGATACCGGGGTGGCGCATACTAAAAAGAAAAAGTGGAATAGGGAGTTTAGTGAGAGCTACCCCCAAACCACATTAATGGCCAGTTGTAGATTGTAGATATGGTGGTAACAACTTGTACTGCGATCTTTATAGATCTATTGTACCCCACCTTCTTCCTCTAAACGTTGGTGTACTTACCCATTTAGAGCGCCTCCTCTAATCCTGATTCCTTTAGGAATTTCAGGATCTGGATGGGATTCAAGGACTGCAACTCCTCTGCGTTCAGGCAGTGAACCCCGAGGTACATCTGTCTCTTGCGGAGCAGTCTTTGAGCAGATGTATGGGCATTTCCTCTGCTGAACCACAGAATCTGCATCCGTCATCCTCCTCTAGGCCTAGGGCCTTGACGTGTTTTCTAAGTCTGCAGTGTCCCGTCAGAACTCCTGTCAGAATTCTAAGCTTGTTCCTGTTCAGTTTTAGGCAAGGTTTTGTTCTTTTCTGGTTAAAAGATCCTGCATCACTTTGGACTGCCTTAACCCTGGAAGTTCTTTCCAGGTTTTCATCCATTGTTCTCTCATTTCTTAATCTAAACTGTTATTGATGGTTTTCACACTCATGCCGCAAAAAGATTCTGGACCTATAAAGGGACTACTGGATCCCTTGTTTGCTAGGTGATCGACTTCTTCGTTTCCGTCTATACCAGTGTGTCCCTGTACCCAGTATAGCGTTACTTTATTGTTTTTGCCAAGCTTGTTTAGCTTTACCACACAGTCCCATACCAGTTTGGATCTGATGGTGTATGAGCTAAAGGCCTTGATGGCTGCTTGGCTGTCTGACAGGATAGCAATTCGTTCCTTGCGATAATTTCTGTCGAGGTTAAACTGTGCACATCTTTCGATTGCGTGTACCTCTGCTTGGAAGATACTTGGGAATATTCCCATGAATTTGAAGTATTTGGTACGAGGTCGAAGCACTCCTGCACCTTCCTTTGTCTTCGAACCATCTGTATACCACTTGATAGCATTTTGCTCTATGTGGTATGCTGATGATTCGTCGCTCCAATCGGCTTTACTACTACACATTGCTGTGTAGTTTTTCTCGAAGTGATATTTTCATACCATTTCGTCTTTATATATAGTTATAGGCCAGTTATAACGGAATCCGATTTTTTTCGACGATTTGTTTACTGACGATTCAACTTTTTCTGACTATGAACAGTTTCAACTATTGGTCAATAGAAAAGCCGCAGTGGCTGCGATAATTTGTTCACCAGAGTCCTAATGCTGGTGTAGCATAATTGATGAACAGATTCTTGGACCATTTTTTATAGACAGCAATTTGAATGTACAGAAACTCGTCGATTATTTGAACAATACTTTGGGGAATTGCTACAAGATGTTCCGTTAGCACACCGATGCCGAATGTGGTATCAAGATAATGGCTATCCAACTCAATGGACAACTATAGCTCGCGACGTGTTAAACCGAAAATTTTCAGGACGCTGTATTGGGAAAGGTGCTGCTCGTTCACCAGACTTAACGCTACTCGATTTCTTCATATGGGGAGCTGTAAAGGATCGTGTTTAACATGATATAACCGACGAAACCGGCGAACATGCGAGAACAAATTACAAGAGCCTGTACAGCAATCACGCCAGAAAATATTCCAGGATCAAGGGTATCATTCATCCGATGTCTTCAAAAATGTGTCGAGATTAATGGCCACCTCTTTTTTTACAAAAATTTTTTGAATAACATTTTTTACAATAATTTTTCTGCACTAAAAATGCAATTATATTATTTGGATATTCTTTTTGTCAACAGTATCACGAATTCCTGTTTTTACACTTGCATCTGGCGAAAAATCATTTCAAGGTCATGTTATAGATTTTTGGATTTGACTGATATCTGCTATAACGCCTTAATAAGAAAAACGCTCCTATTTTAAAAACCATTGATGTTGAGGACGCAGAAACTATGACCTTGACAAAGATTAATTTTTCACCACTGTACCAGCCCTTCGAAATCAATAAAATTACCTCTTGACATTTTTTTCGTTACTCTGAAGGCAACGGAGATATTTGGGGTGGTTTAATGGTCCGCCCTGTATATTAGGCGATCAATGAAGTTAAAGCTTTAGGGTAATCAATACTGCTTTATTAAAGCAAAAACATTTGTCTTAAAGTAAACTTATCCTAGGAAATTATTTAATTACAAATTCCACAATTCCAGACTACAATCAAATTCTTTATTGCTTGGCTATTATTTATAATAATGGTTTATTGTGGTTACTACCACCTTTTATTAAACCCATAACAATTTGCGCAGATTGTGTTGAATATTTTTTTTACAATTTACATGAATTTCTGTAAATGTGTAATGTAAAGAAATGGTTGTTTCTTTTTGTATTGATTTCTTACAACATTCTTGGCCATATTAGCGCAAAAGGTTTATATCCTTTATGTTTACTTTGTATTTGGAAAATATATACAGCTTTTAATTAGTTTGCAATGTTTTTGCTTTCTCGAATTAATTTATATTAAATAAATAGATAAGTTTTTGTTTTAATTAAACAGATAAAAATTATATATTAATATATTTATTTCTATTCTATTTATCTCCAACAAGGCATGATAAATTAATAATCACCCATTTAAAAATTAATTTTTATTTCGTCTACACTGATAGGATGTTTTTATTACATATCAAACATAACTGTAATGTATTATGATTATGCAACAGCTAATGGGTTAATATTTAACCACTTAGTAACCACGTAGTAACTGTCGCAACCATCCTATTCGGTTAATATGTCTATTACACATTATTCCCGTATTATTTATGTTTTAATATTTTAAAGAACAGCGAAAAGCAGAAAAGAATGGAAAAATATAGTAAACAATATCGTATAAATAAGAAGGAAATAATCTCGATACCCGAAAGGAGATGAGATTTAAAAGATTATATATATATATATATATATATATATATATATATATATATATATATATTTGTTTTTTTCTAAATTGGTATAAATATATCAAGTTGGAATTACTAGGTCATGTATTATACTTGAATATACTTGAAAACTTATTAAAACAACATTTTATTACACTCAAATTTATTAAAAAATGTAAGTAGATTTGGATTATAAATATTCTTCGCATGATGTAACAAGAATGTTTCTTGCATATATGTTATTAAAACAACAAACTTTCCAATTTTTTTTTTGGTTTGCTTGAATTTATTAATCTGCGTTATTAACAGCAATTATCTATTTTTCCTCACTCTAGTTTATTTTGTGAATTATAATTTCTTATTTTTTCTTCCATTTTTACGATAATAAACTCAGTAATTAATATATTTTAATTTACCTATGTCTTACGATATATTGCCAAACGGAGATTACTCAGCTATAAACAAAACTAGACTAAACCAGAGGAACTCAAGGCAAATGAGGCAGATAATACCATATGCAAGAAATAACGGATAAAATCGAAAACACCTACAATAAGTTTGGTTTGTATTTATGATTAAGATTTGTCTATAGACACAAAAGTTCAATTGTTAGATAGACTAGAACAGTATCTGCCAAATTTTTTCACCTCACGGTATATGGGAAAGGAGAATTTGTTTCGTTGCACCCCCTGTGAAAATTACATGTCGTCGAAGTGTAAACGTAGTGTCGGTAAAGCGTCAAGTATAGCGTTCATCAACATTTTCATCGGAGTGCCGCAAAACAAATCCTCCTTAGCCTTGTGCCGTAAGGTAAAAAAGTTTGGCAGACGTCCAGTTATATTAATTAGTCCAGTCTATCCTAAAATTCAACTTTGTGTGTGTGTGTCTATAGACAACTGAAAACAGAGTTTCTCTAATTTGCATGTCTACAGCGAATGTATTTATTGCAGGATTTTTCGATTTAATCCGCCATTTCTTGCATATGGTATTATTTGCCTTGTGTTCCTCTGGTTTAGCCTTGTTCTCTTTATAGCTGAGTAATCTCCGTTTGGCAATATATTATAAGTGTTGTCAAAGCGTCAGGGAAGTGTTTTTTGGAGTTAATTTTGTAGGTTGTTTTATTTTAAAAGTTATTTTAGTGTCGTCGAAGTGTCGGGGAAGTGGACATTCGGGCAATCGAAGTATTAGTGAAGTGTTGTTGAACTATTTTTTGTTAAGTATCGTCGAAGTGTCAGGGAAGTGTTGGCATTTATGCCGCCCGACACTTTGTATGTGTCGGAAACACTTCGTTGTACTTCGACAACACTTCATACGACACATTTTCTAAGACCCCTGTTTATGCTGTTAAATCGCGTCTCTAAATTAGATAAACAAACACAAAACTGTTCATCTCAATTCGCGTTTTTAATTTCACAACCTTAGGCGTTGAAGACTAAATCTAAAAGATGCGATAATCCTACAGAAAAGAGAAATTTAATGAATGTAGTAACTAAGGAATTTTTGTTTGGTGTGTCGCCAATAAATTATCCTTGTCATTGTACCGTGAACCCTGGTGAAAATAAAAATGCTATCAAAGTGTCTGAACGAAGTGTCGGTAATGCGGCAACGAAGTGTCGTCAAACTGTCAGGGAAGTATATATTGTAACACTGAAATTTGAAAAGTGAAGCTTCATTGTGAAGTATCTTCGAAATGTAGGGGAAGTGTTGACATTTGTGATGCCCGACAATTCGTGTATAACGAACACTTTCTTGCACTTCTACGACACTTCGTGCGTCTCGGAAACAGTTTGTTGCTCTTGCACCACACTTCGTTTGTTTCGGAAACACTCGCAAACACGTTGCACCTCGACGACACTTGTGATGAAAAAAGAAAATCAAGGGGACAAGAACTATGTTCAATGCAGCATCTGAGTAGCTCCAATTTTAAAAGGTCTCCATAAGGCTAACATCAAGGTTAAACAAGATATTGAAGTAATAGACAAGACTAATTATAGATTAAAATGAAGATTATCTAGCAAATTGGGGATAATTAGTGATAAACAAAGTTCTATGCTGTACTATGTAAATTTAGGTATTGCAACCATATTAGCAATATTATATAATAATTTTGAATAATGTGGATTAGTGTGTGGGAAATGGTGCGAGTTAAATATGATTTTTAGCCTTAAAAAGATAGAACAAACACCAAATATTACATAATAGTAACAATTAAAGTAAGAATTAACACTAAAACTTGTATTTGAGTAATTATGTATTTTAAAAATGAAATATAATTAAATTACATATAAATTGTTAGAGAGTGTGGAGTGTTACAGTAAAGTAGGATTATTATAATAATTAGAGAAAATAGTGTAAATGTTATAAGCGTAGATAGTAATTTGAATTTAGGGTATTTTGTTGATATTGGTAATATTCGTGCATCTCTATCTTTGAGCGCCTGATCTGAGAAGACTTCTAGGCGCTCTCTCTCACTTTCCACCATTCGTGTTTGAGGTTTTGCAGTGCATAGAAGCCGGGAGTGTTTCATTGCAAGTTCGAACTATTGTATTGGAAAGTGAGATACAGTTTTATTACTTTAAGGTATTTATATCGCTTTGTTTTAGAATAAATCGTGGAAAGCGCGTTAGTGAAATGACGGAATAACTGAGAGGTTTTTGGTATATTTTTTCCATTCTTTACGTTTCGGTTGCCTCAGGCGGCCATTTTGTCATGCCCTTGCAGTATCATTTGTGAACCCCACATTTATCCACCATCATCATTGTAGTCGTGTTCTAGTCGTTGTCGTATGTGTTAGTGAGTCGGCTGCTGCTGTACTTTGGTCATTTTTTTAATTATATCTGTAAGTTTCTTTTCAAATTACATTGGCCCTGAACGAACTAGTTTCAAACGAGTTAATTTCTTTCGCTTAAATTGAATCCCTTCGAAATCAAATTTAACCATTTTCAGTTTTTTTTATTTAATATTTCTAGCGTGCTTTTACTACCGCATGATAACTGTGACCTTCAATAATTTCACACGGTTTTCTGATCGATTTCATATTTCAATATATTTTTCTTATTTTAATGTTTGAGGCACAACATTTTCATATATCACACAAATATATGTACGTTGACGTAATTGAAGGAATCATCAAAATTCCTTTGAAATGTATCATGGATAAGACATACTTGTGTTGGGTGCGGATAGTTATTTTTTTGTCTAGTGGTCATTAGTTTTTAGTCCAATATTTTAAAGAAAACTTCAAATATTTTAAAGTGTTGCTAGAAACTAGGGGTAGAATATTTTTTTCTTAAAACCGCGAATTCTACGACGCATTACTAAAAGGTGTGGCAAAGGCCGCCATATTGTCCGGTCTTCTGTCTATATATATATATATATATATATATATATATATATACATATATATATATACATATATATATATATATACATATATATATATATATATATATATATACATACATACATATATACACACACACACAGTTCGCTTACCGGTTTACTCGCTTATTAATCGGAGGGGTGGAAATATCCATGTTTCGCCTGGAGGACATCCCTCATTCTATTTATAGCCATTAAGTTTCAGGGTGTTTAGACTTCACCAAGCTCCCCATTCGGTTCCAAACCCCCCTTTGTGAAACAACTTTAATTTAAAAAAATTATTATTCATCGCCAACATAAACTTGAATTAAAAAGACAATTTATTCACAACTGAATTTTGATTTAATTATTTTTTCTTTACAGGCTAGACTTTAAGCTAATATTAATAAAATGTCTCAATTAGACAAGGATGAATTGGTGCAGCGAGCCAAATTGGCTGAACAGGCCGAAAGATATGACGATATGGCCTCGGCCATGAAGTCAGTTACTGAGACGGGGGTGGAACTCAGTAATGAAGAAAGAAACCTTTTATCTGTCGCCTACAAGAATGTTGTAGGAGCCAGGAGGTCATCATGGAGAGTTATCTCTTCTATCGAACAAAAGACTGAGGGTTCAGAACGTAAACAACAGATGGCCAAAGAATACAGAGAAAAAGTAGAAAAGGAACTTCGAGAAATCTGCTACGATGTTTTGGTAAGTTTATATGCATTTGCCTTGAACTCAATATTACACCAATTCTGCAATTACACAATTTGGGTTTGTCATGAAATTTACTTCTTCCCCCATTTACATGATGTTTTTAAACTTTCGTTCTTCTGAATAAAATAATTGAAGATATCATATCTAGTTACTGATATAATTAAAAAGCCTTTCATTGATAGATTTAAAATATTTATTCCTCTAGAGGTTATGGATTGCATTTGTTCATAGGGTCTCCTTGACAAATACCTCATCCCCAAAGCAAGTAATGCTGAATCAAAAGTGTTTTACTTGAAAATGAAGGGTGATTACTACAGATATTTGGCTGAAGTAGCAACGGGTGACACCAGGCTGAGTAAGTAATATTCTTATATAATTTATTTAGTTGTGTTGAATGATTAGGTACTTGGGCTGTTGGTTAAATGGCTGTTGTGGTTAACACTTTTAATTTGCAGCTGTAGTGGATGACTCACAGAAGGCATACCAAGATGCATTTGAGATATCAAAGGCAAAGATGACACCTACACATCCAATTAGGCTGGGTCTCGCACTGAACTTCTCAGTTTTCTACTACGAGATCCTAAACTCGCCAGATAAGGCTTGTCAACTAGCCAAGCAGGTCATTATTTTATGTAATTTTACAGGTGCTGTGCAGAATTACATGTGGGCTACTCTCAACATAGTCTATTTAAATGTTGCCTTTTGTGTCTTAACTGTCTCTATGAGCTACTAAGCATTTTATTGTTGTGTAGCTGTGGTAGAAGATTCTCAAAAGGCGTATCAAGAAGCCTTCGATATAGCCAAGTCCAAAATGCAGTCTACCCATCCGATTAGGCTTGGACTCGCCCTAAATTTCTCCGTGTTTTATTATGAAATAATAAATTCTCCAGCACGGGCCTGTCATCTAGCTAAGCAGGTTATATAGATGTGTTCTTATTGGCGTGCTCTAACCACATGTAATTCTGCGTGGTACTAACAGCATCTGTAGATTTTTCCTGAAATTAATAATAACAAGGAAACTAGTTTTAGTTTAGTTCACTACATTATTTTTAATATCAGGCTTTCGATGACGCAATCGCAGAATTGGATACCCTGAATGAAGATTCATACAAAGACAGTACACTCATCATGCAGCTACTCCGAGATAACCTTACGCTCTGGACCAGCGACACACAGGTATATATTTGAAACTTTGATTGTTATGAAGATTATTGAATTTTGTTGTCGCGTATAGGGTGAAGCAGATGAGCCTCAGGAGGCGGGTGATAATTGAAGTGTGGCGTCCGTTTTTAAAAATTAATCGTTAATAATGAAAATTTCATGTAAGTTAACGTATTCGTGGAACTTGGTTGTGAAGTTTCACATGAAACTTTTGATATTTAAGTAACAATGTTTTTAGTGAAATATGTAAAATGTTAATTTATGTTTCACTTCACACAACAAGTAACATATTGAATTATATATGTTGATTTGCCGACGATAGTGAACGTTGTGTGATTGGAGGTCAATACGCCTTGATTTAGTCGTACTCAGGGTGAATACTCCTATGAATATTATAGGAGCCATCATCCAGAGTCCGCCGTCTTTTTGTTTTTGTAACTCACTTTATATAATTTATTTTTGATTTTAATTTCATTTACTTTTACGTTCTAACTTGTTATTAATTAAATGATTATTTAACACTGTTTTATTATTTGTGTATTGGTCCATTGTTGAAGGTTCCTTTTTTAGTTTCTTCCCAATTTCTACAAAAAAGTCGCCTATACCTTAGTCCACTCTAATTAATTTGCACTCCGCTGCATGGGCCTTTCCGCTCCTTACTCCTTCGCCCTCCCCCGCCCCCCTTGTTTACCGTCAACACTCACTTTGGATGTGCTATATATAAATGTATGAATATGTATTAAATAAACTGCTATCAACTCTACTTGTTTTCTGTTGTATCTCCGAATTATATTTGTCAGATATGAATAAATTTTTAAAAATCTGGAACAAAGATTTCTTTTATTGACCCTAAAAAACATTCCATAAGGAATGTCTATTAGTATTAACCATGGCAGACATTGGATATTTATATTATGAATGGAAGCCATTTGCTGGTATTTATAAACGTGATTTTAGCTAGAGCCAGTACTCCACTGTTGGATATTAATAGAATTCCCACTATTCAAAACGTGCAGTATAACCATAGACATCTAAGCATACGCGTCCAACATAATGCTACTATGATTTCTCTAAAATCAATCTCGTTTTATCTAACGATATTATTTATATATTTTACTTATAACGTTCAAACATGTGACCAAGGCGAAGTGTGAGTAACTGTGCCAAATTTTCATCTGCAATTAAAAAAGAGCTCCCACTTTCAGAATAGAATCATGGGCCCAAAATTTTGGAAAAGAACTTTACGACTTGGGCACTGCAATAACAAAGAGTTCAGAAATGAAAAAGGTAAATTTGCAATAAGGTCGCCTATAAACAACCACTAGAAATATGATTTTTAGCGATACGAGCGTTACAACGCTGAGGTTGAGCGAAAAGATCCCAAACAATTATTAGCTGAAATCGTAGAAAATATTTCGCGAATGATGGATAGGAAAATGGATGCTATAAGGGTAATAACATAGGTTGTAATAAAAAGTTAATTTACGTGTTGGTTTTAGTGCATATTGACGGTCGCTGAAGATGAAGCTGAAGCGTTTGAATACATTGCTAACGACACTGATTATTACTATTATAGTTCTAAATATTCTGCAGTTGATAATGATACAGTTGAATTACCTAAATCTCTTGAGGCTAATGCCTATATGTATCTACCTATGTATATGAATAATGATACTCATTTTTACAACGTTCCTGTAAATACATCTCACAGCTCTGTGCACGTCCCAGTCAACGTATATGACCGCTGTAAATATTTACAAAGCAAATGTAAGAAGTTCATACTGATCACATTTTTTTACAGATAAAGACGCTCAATCTGCTATACAGTGGTCTGAAGCACTTGATGAAGTTTTCAAACAAAATTACAAATCAGATCCAGCATTATCCTGGCAGTATTTCGGCAGTACTTCAGGAGTGATGCGTCACTATCCAGGTATACTAAGCGTTTTTTTTATTACCAGTGAATTAGATTGGTATTTTTAGCTATGAGATGGAAAGAAAGAGAAATTGATTTATTCGATTGTCGCATTAGAACGTGGTTTATCGAAGCGGCAACTTGTACAAAGGATGTAATAATATTAATTGACAGCTCTGGTTCAATGCAGGGAATGAGGAAACATATTGCTACTCTAACTATAAACAGTATTCTCGATACATTTTCCAACAACGATTATATTAACGTAATGAATTATTCTACTTCTATAAACTATACAGTGGCTTGTTTCGAAGACATGCTAGTCCAAGCAACCAGCGAAAATATCAACACTTTTAAAAAAGCTGTAAATGCAATTGATCCAGATAATAAATCGAATGCTTCTGTTGCTTTAACTGAAGCTTTCTCCTTATTAGAACGAGTAAGTATTAACATACTTTCATTTGCTGCAGATATGTTATTGATGTTGTAGCATTTAATACTGTCAGTACAGGGAGAAACGAGGATGCAGTGAAAATAGTAGTAACTGTAACCAAGCTATCATGTTAGTTACAGATGGTTTATCCGGAAATCTTAGTAGTGTCTTTGAAAAAAATAATTGGTTTAATAATGGCACTAGTATTCCTGTAAGGATATTTACTTATCTTATAGGACCTGAAGTGACCAGAGTTAACGAAATTATGTGGGCAGCTTGCACCAACAGAGGTAAACCTACAGTCTTATAAAACTTTTAAATAAACAATATATTGTTAAAGGTTATTATACGCATGTTCAATCATTGGAAGAAGTAACCGGATCCGTTTTTAAATACATCCCAGTCGTAGCAAGACCTTTGGTTTTGCAAGGAATAGAACATCCAGTTTCATGGACTCACGCCTATGCAGACATTACTTATGATGATGAAAACGACATGGTTTATAATGAACCGTATAGATTATTAACATCTGTTGCAGTACCCGCATTTGACAGAAAAGTGAATAAGAATAATGAATCCAGAACGGCAGATTTACTTGGTGTAGCAGCAACTGATGTTCCGATTGATGACATTGCGAAGCTAACAATGCCCTATAAAATAGGAGTTATGGCATACGCTTTCATTGTAACAAATAATGGTTACGTTTTGATGCATCCAAGTTTACGACCTGTTTTTAATAAAACAATCTTAAAAGAAAATTATAATAGTGTTGATTTCGCGGAAGTTGAACAGCATGATGATGATTTAGAGCCTAGAAAAATCAATCCAACCGTTTTAAAATTACGAGAGGCTTTAGTAAATGGTTATGAAGGCGCGATCCACGATGCTAGACTTAAATACCATTACGATAATATGCGAAGGATTTCCAGACAAGTATACGATTATTATTTCGCTCCTTTAGTGGATACACCATTTTCTATTGGCCTTGCTGTACCAGATAGCTATGGAAATTTTTCTATAAAAGTCGGTGATGAAATTCAAAGGAATAGGCATACTGGTATCGCAATTACAAGCTTTTTTAAAGGATACAATTGGAAAATACACCCGAAATGGTAAATAAGCAAATTATATTTTCTTCAAGTAACACAGTTTTTATTTACATGTTTTTGAATTAAATTAAAGGGTTTATTGCAAATATCATTACTTAGAAGGACATGAATTTGAAACGCCGGAGAGCGAAATAATACACTTTTTGAAAAGGATGTATGATAAGGATTTTAAGTGGGCGAGACAGTACGAAGCAACGGAAAAACATTTACATGAAGAATTTGATATCGAATTAGAAGATAACGATGAAAGTAATAAATTCGTTTGCTTCCAATGTTGATTGACGACATTGTTTTTCAATTTCAGTTGAGTGTGGAAGAAAAACTTTGGGGGATAATGATTATTATTGCGATAGAGATTTAATCCAGAGACTTATATTTGATGCGAAAAATACCCAGCACGATTTTGAAAATCCTTGGAAATTTAACAATGATCGCGAGGAATTGCTCTTTAATCGCTATAACGCATCATTAAGATTCGTTGCCACTATGAGCGGATTAACACGATGGGAATATATTTATGGAGAAGAAGAAAACAGCAACAAAACGTAAACCACGAGATATTTTACCATAATGTTGCCTATTTGTTTTATTCTAGCGAATTTGGTGACTTACATTCGAGAGCAACTGACGAGACTTGGTATAAAAGTGCTATTTTACAACATCAATTTGATAAAGAATCTTTTGTATATTCTGTTCCATTTGACGCGGCTGGTGTGATGAACGATGATGATATTTTGGTTACAGCAAGTTATTCCATTTTTCCGAAAGACGCCAGCATCGAAGCTCCGGGTTCAGTAGTTGGATTCCAATTTTCCCACAAGCATCTCACAAAAAGATTTTTTGAAATTGTCTCAAAAACAGTATATATTAAAAAAAAAACGAAAGTAATTTTCATCTAAGTAATCTTCTTTCAGAAAATAAATACAGTACCATGTAATGATTTATTGGATTGTTATGTCGTCGACAGTTCTGGTTACGTTGTTATTTCTCATGACCAGAACGACACTGGAAGATTCTTTGGTGAAATTGAAGGAGCTGTAATGGAATCTATGCTATCTGTAGGAATTTTTGAAAAACTTGTAATTTACGATTTTCAAGGTCTATGTTTAAATGAAACAGCTAGTAAAAAGAGTGATGGCGGAATATTACAAACAGTTAATAAATAATCTCAACTTAATAACAAATACATCAATATTTTTTCAAATAATTAACTTAATTTGTTTTAGCCTTTGGATGTGACTAAAACTATACTAAATTACATATTGAGTAATATAATCTGGTTATTTTTAAAAACAAACATTTATCAAATTTGGGATCCTAATTGGGTTTCGGCCGAGGATTTGATTGCAACGCCTGCTAACCTTCTAAAAGAGGCCGAGGAAGGCGAAGAAGTGAAACATAAGGAGAAGGAAGAAGAGGAAGTGAAACAATATTATCCTTGCGATTTACAGAGAGATTTATTCATTCTGAATCAAAATAAATTTATTAAAGAAACCGGTTGGCGCTGCGAAGTGCCAAAAGTTTGCTCACGTTCATTCTTCGTTAAACGTATTCCTCATAGTAATTTAATTTTAATTGCTGTGAATTCTAGTTTGAGTCAGTGCGATAAAACCTACACAACGGCTCCAAAAGATGTAGAGTATCCGAACGATGAACAACATCCTTGTCAAAAACTTAATCTTACTAATCTTCCTAGGCGAAGATTAACAGGTTGCTATAATGAACATCCTTTAGTAAGTTCAAAATAATTTTAACTAATTACAGGCTACTAATCTTTCCTATTCTAGGAGCACGAGATTAAGACTTGTGGAAGGTCTGCTACGATTGTTCTTAATATAAATCTGTTTTTATTCATTTTAGTTAAAACAATTTTGAAATAGATAAATGCAACAAATTTTAGTCAATGGGAATTATTGTTCTTCTTTTTTTAACATCTAATTTTCAAGTAAATCAAAGGAATCATGTATGGATTATTAATAAAAAATATTTTAAATCTGTTTTTTATTCGACTATGTTTTTTTAAAGCAAGAAAATGTTTATGTAAAAAGTATTATTTCGAAATGTTTCTAAAAGTAAAAGCGTTTTTAATACTTAAAGCAAAAATGTGTAAATACAAATATACGAAACGTTGTACCAGCTTTTCCATTAAAAACCGGAATGGTGTTCCATTGTGATATAAAATTGATCCTTATTAAATTTAATACAAGCGTCCTCTACACTACGAATCATTGTTGGGCCGCCACAGCTAAATACTCCAATTTTTGTACACTAAAAAGTAGAATTTAAGTAAGCCATTTCAAGTAAGTTTTGGTATAATTACGTCTTGAAGATTCGATAATCTTTGTAAAAGTTTATAAAAATCTGGACGTTCAAAATGAGTTTCGGCCGACAAATCAGTGAAAATCGATCTTTTAGCGATCTTTTCGTAGTGTCTCTCACACAAATAAAGCATAATTGTTCGAATGTCGTGTTTGCTGTAAGATTCTGTTATGAAAATGTGAGTTTGAATAATCTTGTTTAAATCTTTTTGTTCGACTTCTAGCAACATGTCTGTAAACCATTCGAATTGCTTATGATTTCTTGATATCCAAATAAAGTAGACCTATGGAATATATATTTCTTAGAGACATAACTATTATTATTTATTAAACTTACTCTTTTGCAAACGCTTTGTTGATTAATACAGGTTATGTACGCTATATCTTTCAAAATACTCGCGAATGGTGTTACCCCTATTCCACTTGCTATTAATATTGAAACTTCATATTTGTTCCAATTTTGATGGCCTTCTCCAAATGGACCATCCAAATATATTTTAGGTAATGGAATTATGCCATTTTCATTTGCATTTTCATATATATCTCTGATGTGTCTAGTCCAAGGACCTACTGCACGGATGTGCACAGATAAATAAGGTTCATGTGGAGCTGTTGATAGCGTAAATGGGTGATATTCATGACTGTTTAAATCCAAACAAGCTAACCTAACCCATTGTCCAGATTTATAAGTAAAATTATCTGGTTTTAAAATTTTCAACATGGTTACACCTGCAAGAAAAAGTGTAGAAACATATCTTGTTATAACTAAATAATTATTTACTTGATGGGAGTATTCTGGCTTCTGCAACAATAAATTGTACTTTCTTTCTACTAATACTTATAACTTGGTCAATTGCAAATAATATTACTGGTCCTAAGAAGAAGTAGTAGAAAAACGGTTTCTAAAAAAGGAAACAAAATATATCACGTCTTGAACATATGAGATTAACTTTACTTGAATTAGTCTTCCAGTGCCATGAAGAATCATAAATATGTAGAATAAAGGATACAAGGAATGAGTGATCCAAAATGCCGAATAAAGTTTTTCTCGCACTATTGGTTGAGCAAATACATAAATTACTGCTGTTATCAATGTTAGTATTACTCCAGTAAATCCAGTCATTGTCTGCCAACACCAATAATGGAACTTTGGAATCTCATGCGTGCTGCAAACACAATTTGTTGATAAGATACCAACAATAAAAGCTTGAATTCCTTACGAATGAAAATAGTTCCTAAATAGACAAGTAAGGTCATCTGCCGTCTGAGTAGAAATGTGATAAAAGTTAAATCCATGACCAATAATATGCATTACTAGAAAATATTTGAAAGTAAAACATAAGTACAAAATCTTGGATCAGAATAGTATGAAACAGTAAGTGTGCTAGGAGTCAACAAATATAGGGTTTTTCATTAAGAAGTTTCATTTTAAAGTTCGCGCCATTTTTGTACTTGTATAGTTATCAATGTTATTTTTTGACTGTTCAACTGCTCAAACTATCCCTTTTCCAAAATGGTACGATATACGCTTCAACAAAGAATAGAAATAGTGAAAATTCACTACAGATATCATCCTGAGCGACGAGTTACTGAACTGTTGAATCTGAGGTTTCGAAAACCCTAGTTTGTTGAAAAATGACTTTATCCAACACGAGTTACAGTTTGGTGCGGCTTTTGGGGCGGTGGTGTCATATTTTTTCGAGAATAATGAAGGTGAAACTGTTATGCGCAGCGTTACCGTACGATGCTTCTTCACTTTTTGTGGGCAATATTGGACTATATAGATGGACGTAGGTGATGTCTATTTTCAGCAGGACAGGGCTACAGCCACACAAGTGGAGAAACAGTAACAGTATTGCGTCAGCGATTTCTCGGACATGTTATTTCGCTAGGTCGTGTGATTTAACACCGCTAGACCTTTGAATAGCTCAAGGATAATATTCGGGCAGTTATTCGCGAAATAGAGCAGCCAATGTGCGGTAGAGTGATGCAGTATTTCTTTCAAAAAATGTAAATTTGTAACCGCAGTCATGGCGGCCATTTAATTGATATCGTGTTCCACAAGTAGACGGAGAGTCAAGAAATATATTTCTTTTATAAAATAAAAATGACACTTCTTAATGGAAAACCCTTATTATAAGAATATATCATATATTGCGATTGCAAATGAAAAGAGCAGTTATTCAAGAAATATTGATGGTATCAATGTAATACTAACCAGTAAATAGAAGAGCCCAGTTAGCAATATATTTATGTATATCAACAGTAGCATCAAATGGATAATATTTTGATGCAAATGTATCTCTTAAAAATGTATTTAAATTTCTGCACATAGTTACTAATAAGCTTGAATATGTGAACATCATAGCAGAAGCAGCTCCCCTAGTGACTGTTACTCCATAACCAGCAATACGCCGTAAACCAGAATGTTCTCTTTCCACGGAATAATCTAAAATTTTTGATGAAAATTTATGTGAAAACTACATTAAGCAATTTAAATACAATAAGCTCGTTCTGCAAATATTGCTAATAAAACTAAAGTGTATAAAATTTTCCAGAAAACTTCAATAGAATTCTTCTCGATTTGTTTCAAGATATTTTTAAAGAAACTAATAGTTTCGTCTTTGGTCATTTCTTGTCTATCTTCCTGAATACGTTGATGGTCGACTTCATCTATTGTTCTAGAAACAAGATATATAACAAAATATAACGAGATTAAACAATTATTCATTTATTATACCCGTAGATTTTTTCTATAATACTTTTTCGTTTTTTGACAAATTGTTCAGTATCAGTTGCTCCAAACTTTAATCTCAATCTAGCAGTACCTAAGTGATCTAAACTATCATCATCGAAAAGCTTTAAGAAATCCTCAAAGTTTAATTGTGTCTAAAAACAAAATAATAATTTTCATCAAGCCATAACATTTAATTGGATGAAATTACTTTGTTTCCTAATCCTGCATTCGACAACATGCTCTCAACAGCTTGCTGAAGAGCTTCGTCTCGTATATACCCACGTCTGTTTTCCATAAAAGCGCTGGAAAAAAATGCTTTTTAAACCTTTTCTAAATATACAATAAAAGTTTTATTTACCCGATAAATTCTTTAAAGGTATCAATTGTAATATAGGGTTTTCCATCGATGTTATACATATTAAATAAAAAGTGCGCCTTTTCTTTCGCCGTTCCAGTTGCAAACACATAATTTAAATCCGTAAATTCTTTGAAGGAGACAAAACCGTTTTTGTCTGCATCTATAAGTTGAAACATTAAGCTTACGAATTTATTATCGGGAGTCATATTTAAAAGGGCAGCAAACTCTTCACGTGTTATCTCCATTTTCATTATATTAAGAACGGAAATATCATCCCTTAATAATTCCTCTTTTCTATGTGATATAGAAAATGTCTGTAAGGTAGAAATTGTTTACTTTTGTTTCATATCTTAATTTATTTGTTGCAAATTAACTTATCTGTCTATCTAATCTAATTTAGTTTTGTCAGACTATCTACACAAATTAATGTAATCTGATTTTAAAATGTTTACCTGTGCCATAACAACTCTGAAGAAAACTTCAAGATGTTTAAGTCTCATTTCTTGGGTAATAACTTTGGGTTCAGCATCTTTCCACGTATCACTTATCATTCTTTTGTAAACCAATCCGACATCGGAAATAAAGTCTTTAAACTTGTTATAGCTTGTATTTCTAAGATTAAGAGATTCAAACAGTAAGACCTAAAAGTGAAAATTGTAAGGAATTTAAATACGAAAGACAAAACGTACTAAATCGTGGGAATGTAATGGTTTTATGATGATATAAGGATCCTTGTTGACCATTATAACTTCCAAATCATTTTCGCAATCTATTTTACGGGAGAAAATGTTATTGGCCGTAAAGACAAGGATGGTTCGATTTTCTCTATTTAATGTAAGAGTTACTGGTTTTGGCCTTTGCTTCGGACTAATCCATTCCATAGCTATGATATCTATTTAATAGATGGAATTAATAAATTGAAATAAATCTTTGTTCGTTTTACCTCCTCTGTCTTCATGTTGGTTATTTTCATTGATTGTTGGTAACGCTTTGGATTCCGTTGTTTTCTTATAAATTACGGTATATATAAATCCTAACATTCCTGCAATAATCGCTGACAAGAAAACGAACGTTAGTATAAACGAGACTTCGCTATTATTGAAATAATCATAGGTAGATCCTTCCCTACATGTCTCATTTAATACGGCAGGTGTTAAAAGTGGTAAATGAAAGCACGTCCTATTAGTTTCTCTTTCTGTACATTCACTTTGAACTAAATTACATTTAGGGATATCAGCTGCAAAATATAAATTAAAACCAACAATGTAGCCCGGATTAAAATGAACTAACCTCCGGGTACTCTAAATACATTTTGTTGTACATCGACGCTATCCATTTTAGTGACCGCCATAATGATATCGTATAGAGTTAAGTCTTTTATACGTCTTATTTCTTGTTCATTAAATAATCTAGAAATGATTTTATAAGATCATCATCGTATTAAACAATATATATTCAGTACCTGTTTGCTCTATTTTCATACCAAAATCTATCACCATCACGAATTCTACGAAACTGGTCGATGATGATTGTTTCAAATAATTCGCCGGGCCCTTCATTTGTTTCGAGAATGCCTCCAACCCATAGATCAATGTTATCAAAGTTGTACTGATATATTGATTCCAACGTTTCTCTAATCTAAAATTTGTAAATCAGTTTTTTGTTGGTAAATATTGCTTAATAACAAACACTATCATTCGTAAACCGGAAATGTGCGGAGGAATTTATTGGAGGTAAATTATATGCCCTTCTAGCCGAATTAAAATCTGGGACACCATGGTCTCTTGCTCGTTGAATGTTAATAGCCATAAGGTCTCTTCTTGGAAATTCTAATGGACCAAAAACGTCCCCTCTTAAATCATTAACAATCTCATGATCTTCCCTTTCTGACATTTGCACAGCCATTCCCATTAGAACTCTATCAATATCAACAAATTCTTCTGTATTTATTAGACTTTTTATAGCGTCTTGTGGTCTCCAAAATGCGTTGCAAGTTCGTATTGCGTTAGTTCCAATAATATTTGAAAAATCTGTACCACAATTATTACGCGTATAATCCCTTAAATATACTCCAGGGGTTACTAAGGTGTGTCCAAATCGAAACGCTGCGGATTGGAAAAATTGGTCTATTTGGGGATCTATACTTGGATCATACCTAGTATATTCTGGAATATTTGTAAGCGTAATCCAAGATGGTAACCATTCGTCCATTATTATATGTTGCTGAGTAGCAACAACCCACTTTCTAGCTTCGTTAAATACCTTTTCACTACTCCAGTTGCTTTCCCTACTTCTTATATACCTCGCCAAATAATTATGCCATCGGAACCAAAGTACACCAAATGTTAACAAAAAGGTATTCTCATTTCCCCTTGGATTTCCAAGCTCTAAAATGTGTCACGCAGTTTATCTTTTCAAACAAAGCAAAATAAATAATCTTACTGAAAAATCTCGAAACGTTAAAAATTTCGTGGTTTTCTATAAATTGTGCGTGATGGAATGGAGGCGGAGGGTTAGCCAAAGGTAACCTGTGGGTATTATATTCAGGAAATAATCCTCCATGAGAGTAAGCTAGAAGGCCATCAGGATCTAGGGTACCATTTGCATATGTACGCAACTGATCAGCCCATTGTTTAGTAATTCCATAAACTAATCCACCATCTATATAAGGTGTAATCTCGTTTAACTAGAATTATTATTTTAATTATAAAATATCATAACAGAAAAAATTATGTTTACTTGTTGTCGTGGATTATTCGGATTTAAGCCAGTTCTTTGATCAAAACGTGTTCTAAGTAAGGGCATTATTGTATGACGTCCGCTAAATCTATGTCCAACAGGTATATCAATATTGAAATATTCGGGAGGACAAGCCGCTCTTTGGGAATCCAAAATTTCTTCAACAACTTGCTGACCTAATATTTAATATTGTTTGACTGTTTTTATATATTTCAATCTCATAAGGAAATATTACCGAAAAATACAAGTAAAGCATTTTTTCCAGTTTTTGAACGAGTTCCCACAGATCCAGCAAGTAATCTATCGCTGAGTGTAAATGGGTTAGGTCTATTATTTACAGGTTTATATGTTCCATCTTCATATACAGCTGGCCATCGTCTCAATAACGGCCGATCTATAAACGGTCCATTACAAAATCTCACACCAATAAAAATTCACGCAAACACTTACCAATTGCACCAGAATCTGGTCTTGCCAAATTATTATACCAACCGTCATATCCAGGAAATTCTACATGAGCTTCCCTTATATTTTGACCAAGCAACCAAGCAGCTAAAATAGATCTGTCTCCACGAGTAATATTAAGTCCATTTGGTTTTTGAGTATTCACTGCCGATAAAAAAACAAGTAAGAAAATGCGCACTATAGAGGCCATCTTCCCTCAAGAACTTATTGAGGAATACTGTGGGTTTGGTATATTCTAACGTATATAAAATTCACACTGATAATGATAAGGACACGTCATATACAGGATATATAAATATATGTACATATAAAAAATATATTAATATATTGTACAAATATATTGTATAAACAATTTTGAATATTAAACTTTATAAACATTAACAAATTAATACCTTCATATATTATATTTTTTAGTAAATATGTTATAATATTAATACCATAATTTGAATAATAAATATTTAGAAACATCTATATATATATATATATATATATATCGCCCATAAGTCGAGAAAACCTCGGGAAAGTCTAAAAAGTCACATTTTACAGGAGATAAAAAATCTGATTAAAATTTTCACATTTGTTTCCGTAGATTATTTCTATTGCTTAAGTAATCCACTATTGTAGAGTTACGAGGATTTTCGACATTAGAAAGATAAAGATTTGAAACTGATGTTCCCTTTCCTTTCTGAACTAAATGTTCCTTTTCCTTTCAACAAACGACATAATTTCAATTTCACAAACAATTGGATGAGGTTTTCCCGATTTATGAGCAAATGATTTACATATAAATTGAGTATTACATGGAACTTTGTGCCACTAATTTAGTTTTCGTGCCACTAAACTCTTCATTTATCTTTAACTTTTTGGTGAAGTATTCTTTGTAGAGCGTATTCGTGAGCTACGGTTTCTTTAATTATCTTGCGATATTAAAGTAAAAATTCCCATTATTTCAGGGATTTCCAAATCATGAAGAACTGGATATATTAAAACATATTTAGGAAGTCCATGGAAATTTTAGCTAAAAACTCGCTAAATTGTTTATGTTTTAAAGAAAGTATATAACAATTTATATAAGAAGTGATTAACCCTTGGCCTTGGGCATCTTGCAAGTAACTCGTGGATAAACGGTGGTCTGTTCAAAAGAATATCGAGAACCATTCCGAAATTCTTTATATTCTCTTTGTGGTTGACGGTATTCGGATAAGACTTGCGTAATAGGTGTTTTAGAATCTTTTTGTTCTAAATTGCTTTTGGTGAAGGTTGGTGATGGAGTTGATGAGGATACTGCTCCGTCGGGTTCAGGTCTTACCTAAAACGAACATAAATGTAATGCTAAAAAAAATTTGAATAAACACCTTACTCCTTCTCCCATTTCCAAATTTGAAGGTACACTAGACCATACGGAATCATCCATACTATATAATCTTAATTGTTGTCGAATTGAAGCTTTTTCTCTGGCGCGCTTCTTTTGAAACTCTTCTTCCACTCGTTGCATTGCTTCTAGTTCCCTAAGTCGTTGTTGTTCCTTTCTTTGCGCTTCTTTGGATAATTTATCTGCTAATCTTTTTCTTTCTATTTGTCTTACAGTACTTTGGAATGTAAATTTCCTGGCCTTTTTATTCGGCCATTTCTTGGTGTCAAACTTTGGTGGATCCTGTAAGTTTTCTGGATGTGTTATGGTTTCCACCGTTAAATTATCATAAGATTTCGAAATTTGTTTCTTTCTACCAGATTTTTCTAAGATGGAATGCGGTAAATACATGATTCTTCTAGTATTGGTCTGTGTAAGTGGGTTCGGTGTTTCAAATTCGTCATTTTGTGCATACTGCCGTCGTAATTCTAATGAATTGAATCCGTTATTTAAAGAGTTGGGAGCGGATCTGCTTAAGAACCAATTTTCGCTAGGATCTTGGGGAACGTCCAAATCTTTTTTATTTGCTAAATTAGCTAAGACTCCAGACATGGATCGTTTTATTTTTTGTAGACTAGAGTAAGGTTGCAAGGCACTTTTTTCACTTATATATGCGGCTAAATGATTTTCGCGAGGTAATGATAAACTAAATACATGAGGTCTTGTTGGAAATTTAACGGGATTGGGAAACTCTGACAATGACCCTTCCTCCAAGCTGGAATCATCGCCTAAATCCTGTTGAGGTGTCCAGGAGATTCCTCTTTGTCTAGGACTTTGTAGAGCCGCTTCGGGGGTTTCATCTCCGGATATTCCAGAATCTCCTGATTTATCTTGGAAGGATCTAGATCCTAATAACAAACGGTAAGGTGGAGGCGGTCTGGATAACTTTTCTATCCTATCTTCTATAAACACAGAGCCTTCTTCACTTGCTATCGTGCTTTCTATATGATTGGTATCAACAGAGGACAACAACTTCCATGCAGCAGCTGGTGAAAATCTAGGAATTTCCAATTGCTTCTTCGGAAGAATTGGTCGTAATTGTAAGGTTATATATTGTCCAGAAATTTCCATTTCAGAGTCGCTAGATATGTCGGAGTCTAAAGAATTTGGAATTTTCTTAATTTCTGTATGTTCCATTCCAAAATAAAAAGTTTTTACTTTTGGAGGAGATTGTTCTGGAGATGATTCTTTTCCAGAAGCTGGCGTTCTTATGTCTTCAATCATCATCATATCTCGGACTTTGATATCTTTTAATTTATGTATGATTTGCTCTTTACGGGTGTTTAAGTTGTGGTCTAATGTTTTTAATTTGTTCTCGTGTTCTTTGGGTTGTTCTCTCCTCATGTTCACTAACCGCTTGGTGGCTTCTCTTAATTCGGCTTGAAATTCTGGGGAACTTCTTGTTCTCTGCATTTGCGGTATTGATTGGCGATTTACATTCGCTTGTACTTTATTTAGACTAAAACCTATTTTAAACTTTTCTTCGGTAAATAAGGTTTCACTTGATTTATATTTTTGTTGCTTATCTATTGGGGTAAATTCAGGGACATTGCTTATTGATCTACGATTATTTACAGGACTAGAGATTTTTTTCTTTGTTTCTGCGCGCGTTTTGAATAATCTAGCTCTACGTATTGGAGAACCATTTTCTATACCACAACCCTCATCAAAATCGCTATGTTTATCCCCCTAAAAATAATTTTCCTTTTTAGTATTAACACGACATGAATTTATTATTTCATTTACCGTATATGTTGGTGGTGGAGCGGGTGCTTTATATTTCTTTCTACCTTTGTATTTATCTTGATTATCGTGATTAGATTTCGATGGATTTCGCAGATCGGGTTCAGATCCAAATCTTTTCATCTTATTAACATAAAACCAAAGCACGGAAAGTCATGAATATAGATCTAGATTTAAAGTGTTGTAGAGGATCTCAGGGATAATTGTTAATGCAATCCGCGATTGAAAGTTTTGGAAAGTTTTTTCGTTGTTGTTAATATATGACTAATTTGAATACAGGTATATTTAAATTCCTCTTTCGTTTCATTTTTTCGCTATTTAATTTAAATTTATGTATTTGTTATAAATTTGGTTTTGAATAAATGCATTATTTTGAAGAAGTTGCAGATTAGAATAAAACTTTTCTTTTGTTTATTCTAGTGTTATAAGTACGTAACTATTAATAAGTACTAACTATTTTTTGTTTGTTCTAACATCTTAATTGGATTTTAATTAGTTTTTAAAATATGCTTAACGTAAAAAGGAAAATAACAGATATAACTGTAATTTCCAGTTACCTATATTATTTCATTACATACATTACATTCCTGTAATATGATATGAAATTTATATCAAATTTTACATTTTTTTTATGTTCTAAATAATTGTAATTCGCAAATTAAAAAAAATATACAGGGTGTTAGGTAAACATGCGGCAATAATTCAAGGGGTTATTCCTTGGCGTATTCTAAGAATATTTTGTTCTATGATGATTTCAGAAAAACCCCTTTGTTTCGAAGATACAGGGTGAATAAAATTTGCGACAACCATATTCGATATTTGTTGATATCATTAATGCAAATAAAAATTTGGCGTACGTCAATTTATCAAGTGCAACAAATTAATGAGTCTATCAAGTACAACACATTGTTGACGATAACTTGTAACGGCTGTTTTATCTACTTAGACCAGGGTCGATAATTTTTGAAACCGAAAAAAATAATAGTAGGATAAAACTAATTGGAAAAGGAAGAGAATATAACAAAAATGAAAGGAAAAACAATTTACGGGCGATCTGAGGTCGGGAAGTGGAAGGGGGTGAGTTTTTAAGGGTGAAAAACGTTTCATCTCGATTTCCGGCAAAACTACAAGTCTTATGGAAAAAAGTTAAATGGCAAAGTTGTATGTAATAAAAAGATCTACAACTTTTGTATTTACACTTTTTTCACATAACCTCAAAATTTATGTGAAAAATTCGAATAACCAAGATTTTGGTTTTTCATTTTTAACTTTTATAACAATTTTTTTTTTTTAACGAAATTTGGTGAAAATTTATCTTTTCATGTCCCAAACACACTGTAATTTTTTTGATTTAAAATATTTATTTTTTCACCTTATTTTCACTTCATATCGAAAAATCACCCTTATTTTCAATCGAAAATTCTCGCGTCAAAATTTCCGCTTTTTTAAAAAAGTCGGTGAGATTTTTATTCGTTGAAATCTCTACTTTCTGATGGTGTAAAAATAAAAATACATTACTATGGTAAATGTTCTCAAAAAATGCAAAAAACGAAAAAAACTCGAATCCAAATTTTTTTCTGTCAATCACTGAGTACAATTTTGAGCTATTCATTAAAATCTATACTTTAATTACTCGAGAATCGTTAGATTCCATGTTACATTGATAAACAAAAAATTAGAAATCCATAAAACATCAAGATTGCAAAAAATATGCGAAAATAGTTGTTTACAATATAATTAAAGATAGGATTTAAAGGAGATTTCATCTAAAAAAATTGACTGCTGCAATTTTTTTCAGTAAAAAAGTTGTATTATGATATCATAATTACATTTATGTCATACATTTTAGTAAGATTTATGTTATTTCTAAATACATTATCTTGAATTCTAATCACTTATCCATTAGTTTTTGTCTCTTTAATGGCATTTCTGCATCGCTAGATTCGACAAACCTTCCCGTTCCTAATAAATCGTTGAAATCTTCAAGACCATCACCGTCTTCGTCTTCATCATTATTTCTAGTCTGCATCGGTTTTTCTTCGACAATTGTATCTAAATCGTCAACTTCCTCGTAGCTTTTTTCTTCCACATTAGAGCAATTTTCAGAACCATGACAATTTGAGCATAAATCAGTGCATTTCAAACCATGTTTTCGGCAGCCACATTTTAACTATTACATCCAGTTTCACAGCTGCAGCAAATAGTTTTCAGCAATACTTCCGGAATTAATTCCTTTTCTGTAAATTTGGGCATAATGCCACGTTGATGTTGCTTCCAGCCCCAATCTGTTGCTGTCAGTTCGTTACCCAGCCAAGCTTGGAGCTGATAATATGCCCTGTAACAGTGTTGTTCTGCTGCACCTTCTGTGGGTGGGAGATTTATCAATAAGAAAGATGATTTAATTTTTGCCCATTGATATTTTTGAAATCTTAATTGATTCAGTGTTATATTAACATATTTACATTTATAAATAGATTTGATTAATTGTAATCCATTTCTTTCGATATCTTCTTTGTTTGCATCTTTTTGAAAAAAAGTATTGGCCAAATTTGACAAATTTTTATCGTCTAATAATGATTTTACGATACTTTTCTTTCCTTTTCCGGCAAATCCAGATGTTGTATCGCAACCAGAAAAACAATGCAGAAATGTAACAATGTTTTTGAAAGGTTCATATTTGAAGCTATTAGACGTGAAAAATAGATCTTTCACATTTCCAGAACCCGGCTTGAGAAAATAAATCATGATTATCTGAATTAAGTTGATTTAAAAGGACCAAAAGATCAATATCTTGACCCACAACAATGACAGTTTTATTAGTATCTTTGGCAATTTCTATCGAGGTCTTAATTATATCAGCATCTTCTTTTGCTTGTTTACAGGGAAATCCATGTGACTGCTATCTTTTCATTAAACTTTTGATTATTTTGTCCTTGTTTTTCTCGTTAGATAAAATTTTTTCTTGCAAAAATGGTATTTTTGTATGGTTTTGATAATTGAATTGGAATATTATATATAATTAATATTATATATAAAAAATTCCGGATTCGATTTTTTTTCGTTTTTTGCATTTTTTGAGAACATTTACCATAGTAATGTATTTTTATTTTTACACCATCAGAAAGTAGAAATATCAACGAATAAAAAGCTCACCGACTTTTTTAAAAAAGCGGAAATTTTGACGCGAGAATTTTCGATTGAAAATAAGGGTGATTTTTCGATATGAAGTGAAAATAAGGTGAAAAAATAAATATTTTAAATCAAAAAAATTACAGTGTGTTTGGGACATGAAAAGATAAATTTTCACCAAATTTCGTTTAAAAAAAAAATTGTTATAAAAGTTAAAAATGAAAAACCAAAAACTTGGTTATTCGAATTTTTCACATAAATTTTGAGGTTATGTGAAAAAAGTGTAAATATAAAATTGTAGATCTTTTTATTACCTACAACTTTGCTATTTAACTTTTTTCCATACGACTTGTAGTTTTGCCGGAAATCGAGATGAACCGTTTTTCACCCTTAAAAACTCACCCCCTTCCACTTACCGACCTCACATCGCCCGTAAATTATTTTTCCTTTTATTTTTGTTATATCTTCTTCCTCTTCCAATCGGTTTCATTCTACTATTATTTTTTTTTCACTTTTGACCATTTTTGAAGGCTTCTACCCTGGTCTAACGAACGTACAAGTGGTTTACATTTGAATACGTCTCGTCAATGATCATTACCTGAATCGGTCCCAGTTATTTAAATTGTGTGCTGTTTGGCTGTTTGACTTGTCTTTAATAGTTAGTGAAGTCCTCTAGCATGTATACGAACGCCGAGATGAGTAACATTCATTTCATGTATGGACTTGCTGATGGCAATTCATTACAAACTAAACGCCGAGATGACTGACATGCAATTCATGTATGGACTTGCTGATGACAATTCATTACAAGCTAAACGCCGAGATGACTGACATGCAATTCATGTATGGACTTGCTGATGGCAATTCATTACAAGCTAAACATTGTACATTGAACGGTTTCCTGAAATATCCCCGACCGAAAAAGTAAATAAAAAAGAAAAATCTTCGAATACATTCATCGACGTCTTCGTGAAACAGGCACATCAAAACGAAATGGAGGGCCTGGAAGATTAATTACAGTAAGAGCGGTACAACTTAAACAGAATGTGCTGGAAATGATAGAGTAAGATCCAATTGCTTCTACGCGACTAATTGCTAATATTTTGGATGCAAATCATAGAACAGTTTGGAAAATTCTTAAGGGCAATTTATTTCCATACCACTTTCAACGTGTTCAGGCTCTACAACTTGCTGATTATCGTCCACGTATTGCGTTAAGTCAATGGCTTTTGCAAACATTAGTTCTAATTCCTCAATTCCTGACACAGATTCTTTGCACCGATGAAGCCAATTGCTCAAGAAATGCAATAAGGACTTTTCAAACAACGATTTATGTGCAGATGAAATCCGCATGAGGTTTGTGAAGTCCGATTTTAACATCAGTTCTCCTTGAATGTTTGGATTGGAATTGTGGGTGACTATCAAATTGTACCGGTATTTCTATAACTTTTTGGAAAAAACACTGCCCGAGTTTCTGCAGGATGTACCATTGGCGACAAGAATAGCAATGTGGTTTATGCACGATGGTGTACCACCACCTTTCAGTTTGGTTGCTCGTGATTTTTTAACAGTAACATACGCAGATCGTTGGATTGGTCGAGATGACCTACACGCATTACCTGCTCGATCCCTGTACTTAAACCTCCTGGATTATTTCTTATAGGGCTATCTGAAGTCATTAGTTTACGCTACTCCAGTGGAGAATTAGGACGCATTCCGAAATCGGATAATTGCCGGTTGTAACTCACAATCAGTTAGAAACAAACCTAGCGTGTTTGAAATAGTTCGGCACTCAATGACGAGAAGATTTAGTGCTTGCATCCAGGTTGGAGGAAGTCATTTCCAACATTTATTGTAGATTGAGCTTTACTTGTACTTTTTGCAACTTTACATGTACTTTAAATAAAATATTGGGTTTTTCAGAAATATCATCAGACAAAATATTCTTAGAACAGGCCAAGGAATAACCCCTTAAATTTTTGCCGCAACACCCTGTATACAAGAGAGTTCTGAGAGTTTTAGTTTTTTACTTCTAGTAAAAATATAGATCTTATCAATGCTGTTTATTTTTAATACAAATAGGATTTCCTAAAAGGATACCTAATAATATGAATGATATACAAAATAGGAATGTCTCAAATAAATTGTAATGTAGTTAATGTTGTAGAAAATAGAATTCGTGGGAAGAGATTCATAAGAGAAAATTTTTGTGTAAATGAAATTTTACAAGAAAGTACGAGTTGCGAGTTTACCTGCTCTTTTCGATTTGAATGTGGTCTAGAATAATTGTGTTTATGTTGTGGTCGTTTTCGTTGTTGTGGACTTTGTGAATGTCGATGTCGAATGGCAGGGATGCTGCTAGATCTACTAATGCCTTGCCACTGTTGATTTCTGCCTGAAATCGTGCCACCCGCTTGAAGAATCTCTCCATTTCCGGTAGGTCGTAACCTTTGGTGAGCATCTCTATCAGGTACAATTAATTTATGTTGGTACGGGGTTCTAGGAAACGATTGGCTCCACTGAGGTTGTTGTTCCTCTTGTACAGGGCTAGTCCGTGGCGAGACATTTCCCGTTTGTTGGCTACCACTATTTCCCATTCTTTACACAATTACAATTCATGTTCAGCTGAAATCCAAAGAAACTGTTATCCACATGTGCCGATATATAATTAACACATTCGAATATGTTAACAACTGTTTATTAAAACTAGGACTCATTAAAATAAATTTAGTTTTGCTCTAAATTTTTATAATCCAAAATAAAAGAAAACAGATTTGGTAATGAATTCTTATCACAAATGCGACTTTCTTTAGGAAGAATTTAAAGCAATATTTACCTAGTGTATGTAAATAGAACCGAATTTGTATGTGTATTTGTTTTTAATAAGACATTGAAATTTCACCGCTTTAGGCATTATATATTATTTCTATTATGAAGCTGAGACGATAGATACTGACCGTTTGCTCGTCATGAAAATGAGATTATGTCGTGACGATGGCACTATTAAAATGAATCATCGTGCACAAATTTTCATTAATTTAACAGGGAAATGAATTAAAAAATATCATGTATCAGAGCATGACGTACGAAATATGAATATTTATATAAAATATATTTCAGCAACATGATTTTACAATTCCATTTGTAATATAATTAGTTTCTAGTTACTTAATCCGGCGGTTCAGAAAACTGTATTTTTTTTTATTTCGTTGACAATACCGTACTGTGCTCACAAGTTCTCACACTGTGTACAATGCAAAGATATTTCACAGATACAAGCCAACGGTAGAACAATGGAAAAAATAAAAGTATCCCAAAGACATTTTGCTAACTAAAACGTTGAGTGAAAGTTTTGACACAGGTTGTTTTTGAAATTTTAAATAATTTATCTCATGCAGATTTATTGATAAATATGGTAACTTGAAAATAATGCGTCACATACTTGTTTCAAGCTCCATTACCAATTATAGCAACAAACAAAATTTAGATGTTAAAAAAATATCTACGTTCTTATTAAAATAGACAATTAACAACACTATGTTGGTTTCCTATTTCATTATATGAATACTAAGTGAATTGTGTACAAAAAATGTAAAACACGCGCCAATTCCATACTTTCTTCTCTTGCATTGAAAAACCATGTGTTCATGAAATATCAAGGTAACTCGTGCATTACTTGGCTCTTTTTTTATGATTGGTCTTTGATTTTGAATGATATTTGAAGAAACTATTGTTTCTGTTTTTGCGCTCCCAGCAAAGCATCCGGTCAACTCTCACTCAAACCAATGGGTGTGTGTGTTCACCATCACGAACGAAAGTTACCAAAACTCTTCACATGTCCTAATAAAATCTAGCCCGAGGACACCATTTCACTTTCATCAGCAATATTTTTTTTATTATAAATGAAATTGTATCGAATTAATATATCGGATTTCCATGAAGGAAATGTTGTGTAGACAGATTTTATTTAATAAATTGTCACTGTAATTTCTCTTTGCATAGCTGACCTCGTTTCACATTTGAAAATCAATTAATTCTTTTGTACAGCGTTTTTGTATTTGATTTTCTTCTAAATTCTATTTTCATACGATTTTTTCGTAATGAATCGCACCCGTTATACAATGATCCGTTATTTCATTTTCGCGGCGGAAGAACTTTTTTTACCTTAGATTCATCCTAGCGAAAAATTTAATTTTCAAACAAAATATTGCGATCCCCGCTTTATCCTTTTTATCATATCACTTGCACTTAACACTAATATACTGTACTCAGACACTTAAATAGTTCTTGCATTCAATAGGAAGTGAAATATTTCAAAATCATCATGGTTAAGCTTTCCGTTCTAAATTTAAGTAAACGGAGAGTCTCAAACGCTCTCGCTATACTGACTGATGAAGAGAACCGTAGCGGTGGTCACGGTGTTGCTCTCCACAACAAACGGAGTGGTACCATCAAACAACCATCACCATAACTTAGAAAAAATACTTAAAAAGAAAATAGCAACTATTTTCTAAGTTTTTAGCTCAAAGGCTTCAACCCATTCAAATACATACAATTCTTCTATTTCTATCACTCAACAAACAAACTATAACTAATTTTCTTATTATTCAAAATACTTTTGAGAATATATTTCGAATAATTATTCGTTATTATTATTCAAAATATATTCGCATGTAATATTTATATCCTCCTTCTATACATATAACTACTATTTTCAGTGTTTTTTTAACAATTACATATAATATTTCACACTTATATAACATTTTCATAAACTCGTAACATTCTTATATTATAAAACACTAAGTATTGTTTAATTTGTGTTTTAATTCAGTCTTGTTGCTCTAAATTTACGCAGCAACTCAGTTTTATTATTATTAGAGATGTTTGATATAGAGAAAACTTAAATATTGTTTTATAAAATTTCGTTTGTTTTTAATTACACAATTAAATATTTACAAACATTAATTCATTGCGTCCGCTCGACCCTTAATTGCGTAATTGGGTCAAGGTATTTCTAGTTTTACACTAATGACTCAAATCGACTCATGGTGATCTTACAGTTAATTCCTAAAATTTATTACTAATTATTCTTGAATATGATTCGATGAGAAGTCTTGTCTAGTCTAGTCTGAACTTGAATAGCCATTTCTTGTGTTCTCTGTCCATTTCTAGTATTATCTCGTCTTGTCTAGTCTTGTATAGTCTTTTGTAGCCTTATTTACTCTAGTCCAGAATATCTACAGTCTTGTACGGTCCCATGCATTTTTGTCCAGTCTGGTCCATTTTTTTCTAGTTCGGTCCAATTTAGTCCAGTCTTGTTGATTCTTGTCCTCGTCTTGTATTGTTTTGTCTAGCTTTATCGTGTTTTATCTGATTTTGTCTATTACTTAGTTTAGCCCCGTTTAGTTTTGTTACTTAAATTTTTTTTTCAAACCTATATATTACACAAGTCAACAAGTATATTGTTCCTAAGGACATGTATTTTGTGCCTAAAATAGTTTGATTTTTTAACTACATTTGAAACAAGAAACATGTAAAATAAGGTTTTCACTTTGTTTCAAGGTTAATTACTACCAACCTGACAGTCTAAAAATCTATAGGTAACAAGGTTTCTTATAGGATATGGAATTATAGGAAAGAAGAATTTAAAACATAATTAGAAACTTTGTTTGAAAGTTATATTATAACTTTTAACAAACTTAACATACTAAAAGTCAGTAAATAATTCGGGTTCTTATAGAAAATTTAATTTTCTTAACAAGTTTTATTGGAAACAGTTTTCAACATTTCCAGTTATTTTCGAATCTTTGAAGCAAGAAGAATGTAAAACATAATTGGAAACTTTGTTTCAAGTTTGCATTATTACCAATTTTACATAATAACAAATCAGTAAATAATAAGGTGTCTTTTAGATAATTAATTTTTCTAAAAATTTTATTTGAAACTTTTTTTTAAATTTCTTTTAGTTTTCCAGTTATTTGCGTATCTTTGAAACAAGAAAAATATAATCCAAAAACAAAATTTGACTTTCTTTCAAAATTTAATATAATCAACTTGACGGAAAAAAGTCACTAAATTATAAGGTTTCTTATAGAAAATTTAATTCTCTTCAAGTTTTATTCAATACATTTTTCAAAATTTCGCCTAGTTTCCAAGTTATTTTCAGTTACTTCAGTTACTTTCAGTCCACCTTCGTGGCAGTCAACAAAAACCAGAAAAATAATGTTGTTTTTTAAAGTTGTCTTTCCATTAACTCCGTCAAATGCATTTCCATTAACTTAAGTGAATAGCCATCTGTAGATGCGTTTCGAGAGGAGCTAGTGAAAAATTGGCAAATTTCACATGAGATTCGTTTGGGTAGTCCTAAAAAACTCAAGAAAATTATAGAGCTCCGGAAAGGTTGAATATATTTATATATTCAGGCTGGGTTCCGACTTTATTAAGTTGATATAATTATTTATAATGTAGTATGTTTTTTTCCAAAAGTAAATTATCACTCTGAAGGTACGTTTGCACTTGCACACATGAAAGAAACAGAAACAAGTGTAAACTTGCACCAACAAGTGTGTGCATATATATATATATATATATATATATATATATATATATATATATATATATTAGGGTGGTTCTTAACAATTTTTTCGCCTCAGAAATGCCCTCCCATTCAGGTCAGAAAGTGTTCTAATTGATGAACAAATATGACGGATAACGTGACCCGATGGTTCCCTTATCAAAAACCCACTTCTAGAGCCCAAAAACTGTTTTTCAGCTTAAAGATGAAGAATCAGTCAAAACTTAATGAGGGACGGTAAAAATCATCACTTTTACCATCAGGAGCACATACATATTGACAATAAATGCTCTTCGTTATCAGGTGTACTGAGAAACTAAGCCACATATCGTGTCAGGCGATTCCAGCGTTCCCTATGCACCTCGAACAAAATTTTGAACATTTCTCTAAAGTATTCGAAATTTCTCACCTGAAATTTCATCACTTAATGATTACAAAAACATGAGTCATGAAGATTTTTACTAACCTTGGAGTCAGATAAACATCAAGAATTGACGATCCGTCTAGAATGAATTCCTTTAAAATCATCATTGAAATAAATAATTTGGAAATGGTTTTATAATAAGAACATCATGAATTTATAGAATATTTTATGATAAAGAGCGTAAATTTTTTTAAATAAACAACTATACAATGTTTAGATTCATTAAAATTACACAAACATGATATTATAATAGGTTTTTTCTTATTGAAATTTAACTTGAATAATAATAAATAAATTTTCTTTATAATTTTTTTAAAGATATTCTTGCAATCGCGTTTTTTTATTAGAGTCTTTATACAATTTATTATATCCTTCTATCACTTGTAATGGGAATTGTCGTTCTGTATCTTTAGCAAAACTATTTTTGTAATCCTGCACTAACTTAATGCCCCTTTCAGCAGTATCATTAACAACTTTGATATTTTTGACGATATTTCTTGCTTCAATGTAATTTTTATTTTTCGTCCAGTGCTTAGCATTATATATCAAAAATGTTATATCAATTGAAAATCTTTCAAATAATTCCTTTGAATTCTCTTATCATATACAAAACCATCAACATCATCCAATTTTGCAACCATTTTCTTTTCTTTCAATCAACCATTCTTATTTTTTCATAAAAAAAAGTAAAGCAGCGGTTTCTGGTATTAAATACCATAGATGGTTAATAAACTTTTTAAGCGGTATTTATTATTAGACTCATATTTCAGAAGTTGTTTTAAAAATAACAGGGCCGATGCTGCAATGGGTGATTTGAACTAAACTCTTACATAAATTAGAACAATAAAAATACAAACTTCTTTCAAACCTCTCTTATCCTATGTGGATAATTGAAATTGCTCTCGGAAAAGATAAATTTTCGAAGAATATATTGCTTTCGACATCCATCTGGCGTGATGCATTAATCCTGGAGGACGAATTTTGTATTTGGGGGAATGAACCCGAGAAAGACCCGAGAGTGTAAGTTCCAATTATTCGTTGTAGTCATCTATTATACCAGGCATATTCAACATTTTACGAGTAAAAGAATGAATGTCTTGTATATGATCTGTAAGAATATTTTGTATTGTAGGCTCTGCAATACCACTTTCAAAGCTAGTTCTCTTCAATTGACTCCAATTATCTTTGAGTCTTTTGAATAAAGGAACATCAGCTCCTGTGGTACCTGGAATTTTTTTTTCGAATACAGCTCTTAATATCAATTCTGAAATCTGATGTCGACATGGTAGATATAATATGTCTCGTTTCATTTTTTGTTGTTATAATTGAGCCGCTCCATTAATATGCCCCAAATTTGATGGCGTAGTATCATAACAAAATGCTCTTATTGTATCACCCAAACCCCAATCTATTAAAACTTCAAAAATTGCTTCTGCTTGTTCTTCGCCAGTAGAACTTTCCAATTCAGGTACTCCCAAAAGTTTTTTAAAACCGTCATTAGTAATAATAACTGCAAGTCTGTCAGTTTCTTTATTCTTCAAATCAGTCATCATGTTCCCGTCCCAGTGTAAAACAACTGATTTCAGTGATGTATGGTCGAAAGCGTCTTTAATATACTCAGATATCTCTTGGCGTAACTGTTCTCGGATGCGTTTGATGGATGATATTGAGAACAAGGTCTCTTATATTATGGCCAAGAGTCTCGGCAGAGCCACCGCAGCTAGCAAATGAACGGCTTTGCGATCACTGACATTACATTTATCCAAAGCTGCAACAACTCTTGTATTGATAAATCGGATTTTAGCACGATGTTCTACTTCAGGTGTAGATTTGAAAGATTCTGTTGTTGATAATTCATCTACCGAGATACCCGAAAAGTCCCAATCGATTGTTGGCCTGGGTTGAAAAGTGAATCACAATCAATATATACAGTATCTATATGAAAAATTGTTTTTGAGCTCTAGAAGTGGGTTTTTGATAAGGAAACCATCGGATCACGTTATCCGTCATATTTTTTCAACAATTAGAACATTTTCTGACCATGGGAGGACATTTCTGAGACGAAAAAATTGTTAAGAACCACCCTAATATATATATATATATATATATATATATATATATATATATATATACATATATATATATATATATATATATATATATATATATATATATATATATATATATATCATGAAACATGTTGATAAACGTGGCTAAAGGTATGCACACTGGCACTCATGTATGTTAGAACTTGTGTTAGAAACAAGTGTAAGGGCTAGGCCGCACTACGTTTTTTTCCAGCGATTGGTTAGCAGCTATAACCGCGAAACCGCTCTAGAAGCACACATTACGTTAATAAAATGAGTCGCGGGAAAAAACCGCAAGTGAGGCAGCTTGTATTAGCTTAATTGACTCACAAAATCACACAATTAACAACCGCGGCGGTTTAGCCGAAGTCCGGCCTAGCCCTTAGATCAGGGGTTCCCAAAGTTTTTCTTAGGCGGGCCAATTTAATATTATAAATTTTTTTGGCGGGCCAAAAAACGGAATAAAATCAAAACAATAACCACGATTTTTTTTGTTTTAAATACATTTCCTATTTTTGTATTAATATAGAAAAAGTTTTTTCACAAATATATATGCTCTCAAATAATGGACACATATGTTGAGCATGTTTTCGTATTTCGGATAATTCACACATGATAATTCTTTATAAAAATCAATTAAGGAATTGTTCCGATAAGAATTCTTAGCATCGATATTTTCGTGTAATTCTATCAATTCAAATTGCATGTCTTAAATGATTACAAGTGCCGTATCTATATGAGACTACTATATTATACGAGGGTAGATTGAAAAGTTTCCGGAATGTGCCTGACTTCGCAAAGTGCCTCACTTGCTTCCCAAGATTGCCTAGTAAACAAAAACTGAACGACGAACCTGTCCTTGACCTTGATATCAAGGACAACCATAGGTTGGCCTTGACAACCATCATAACAATCTCATAACTCTCATAACATCTCTTGCCCATTCCGTAAACTTTTCAATCTACCCTCGTATTTCTGTACAAACGTGTAACAACTAGACTAGACATACTATAATAATTTTTAAAATATAAACAATAAAAACTAAACAATATTTTATTAATACAAACGCTTATGGTTAAAGCTCTCAAAGAATTTTTTTTAAATATTAAAATACTTTATTGTATCTTATTTGTAATACATATTTGTTATTTATTTTACTATTTACTTATTTATTTTTTAATAAAAATATAATATATCGTATATATCAGGGCTGTCCAACCAGTCGATCGCGATCAACCGGTCGATCGCGGCGTGATTTTGAGTCGATCTTTAGTTTTCTCTCGCTTCTATGTCAACATCATCATTATCATGCAGCCCCTTTCACGTCCATTGTTGGACATAGGCCTCCTCTAAACGTCACCAGTTATCTCTATCCCTGGCTGTTACAATCCAATTTGTCGCTATCTTCTTTAGGTCATCCGTCCATCGAGTGAGAGGTCTGCCTCGGCTACGTTTGTCAGCTCTTGTCTCCATTTCAACAGTTTTTTGGTCCATCGCCCGTCCTCCATTCTAGCAATGTGCTCAGCCCATTTCCATTTCCGTGTAGTGATTCGTTCTATAATAACATCTACTCCAATACGTCGGCAATCAATCAATCTCTCCATTCGCCTTTGTGTTACTTTTAGTTTTTCTACGGTTTTCTTCGTTAAAGTTAGGGTCTCTGAGCCATAGGTCAGTACCGGTAATACGCATTGGTTAAATGCTTTTCGTTTCAAGCGAATTGGGATATTTCCTTTAAGGATGTCCTTCATTTTTCCGTATGCCGCCCATCCCAGGGTAATTCGTCTATTTAGTTCGCAGAAAACCCTTCTATGTACTCACTTAAAAATAGATTTCAATAAATACAAAGTAAAAAATTAAAATACGGTTCTCGTTAGTCTACGTTCAAATGTTGCTTCATGGACCTCAAGTCGGCCCCACCAGTGTAACAGCTTCTAACCAGCACTAAATAACCCCACATCCGCCGGTGGCCCGTTACGTGCTTTGGTCGATCTTGGCAACAATATATACAAACAAGTAGATCGCCACTACAAAAAGTAGCCCTGGTATATATAATACATACAGCCCTGGTATATATAATATATCGATATCGCGGGCCGCATTCACGGGCTTTGCGGGCCGCATTTGGCCCGCGGGCCGCACTTTGGGAACCCCTGCCTTAGATTGAGCACTGGCACACATGTATGAGAACTTGTGTGAGAAACAAGTGTGAGCTTGTGATTAAACATGTTGATAAACATGGCTGCGTTTACGCTTCTTCAACAAGTTCATAAACAAGTCAAACTGTTTTTGTTGATTTAATGGCTATGTTCAGCGCCGTCGTTTGGATTTTGAGGCCCCTGGCATATATATTGAGGTGGGGCCCCCAGTAAATAAAAAAAGTGAATAAACAAATAAATTATTTAATTATTAATACATAAAAGAAAGGAACATATGTATTGAAGATTAAAATATAATAGTAGTAATATATTAAAATAAAAGAAAAACGAAATTGAACTTTATTTTCCTTGCTTTAATTTCAGCAAAATGGGGGGGGGGGTCCCAAAATAGTCCCTTTCTATAATCACCTAATCAAAACAATATAATTCACCTCACACAAGTTAAATGTGAGGTTTTTTCTCACTAACAATATATGAGGAAAGGTATGAGCTCATATAAAATGTATGAGCTATTGTATGAGGTGATGTTTCAAAACTTGTCTATTGAGTTTGTTGACTCATACATGCATATACTATGTGTACCAATGCAAACGTACCTTAAGAGTTAACATAATTTCTTGCTGAAAAATGTAGTCCAACATAAAAATAATGAACTAATTCCCTTTTTACCTAAATGTAGTATAATAAAATGTTCCCGTAAACGCAACATTCTTACTAGGGTTTTCGCATACCCGACTTTTTTTAATACCCGGGTATCGGGTATTATTTTTTCATATATCCGGGTATACCCGGGTACCCGGGTATTTGCAATTTTTGCAGCAAAAGGGACAATTTTCTTATAATAATGTTTTACTTACTTACGACATCATTGACACAGTTAAAAAGTCTTGTTTTCATTAACAAATTAGGAACTAAAATGACTTTTTGCTACAATAAATTCTGTTATAAAATAACAAAAATATAACTATTTTTTTTTCTTTCTTCTCTCACACTGTTGAAAATTAAAAAACACACTCAGTTAAATATTCTTGTTTTCTTCTTAAAATATATAACTTTTCTTATAAAATAAAAATATATAACTTAATAATCTTAATTTCTTCTTAGAATAAACAATTTAAAAAAAAATCTACTTAACATAAGTTAAGGATAATCAACTTAAAACATGCCGACATAACCAAACCTAACCTCAAGTTTTTCTGCATTTTTGAAAAATCTTAACGCCTTCTTTAGAGTTATTTTAATTGTTTGTAGTGCAAATTTGCTAATATTATTTTTAAGGCACTACTTAGTAATAATTTTCTGAGAATTTTGATACCCGGGTACCCGGGTCTGACAATAAAATAGTACCCGGGTAGTAAAAATTTCATATACCCGGGTATACCCAGATCCGGGTACCCGGGTAGAAAACCCTAATTCTTACTAACTAAAAAAAAGTTTACTAGAAAAAATCCCATTATATATACTATTAGACGTGGTATTATATTTAATGGCTTTTACTGTAAATGTGTGGTAGTAACTATGAAACTACAATATAGATTCCAATAAAAAAACCACATACAAAGAGCGACATATATTTCTTTGTGTATTATTCGAAAGATCAATGTACTTATTACATATGCCATATAAACATATGGCATGAGGAATACTTTGCTATTGTAAACTTTTTGCTGTGTCAATAAAATAAAAATCTGTTAAATTTCATGTAAAATGTTAAATCTCAAATAAACATGTAGTAAGTTTATTGAAATTATTGGTTTCAAATGTTGAAATATTGATGAAATAGTTGATTATGACCCAAAATAAATAAAAGACGAGGTTGTAATTACATCTATTGTAGGATATGACAGTTTAGTATTGTGTTTTTGTAAAAGCTTTTAGAATATTGGATTCTTTAGTGGAAATGTAGATAAGCTAATTGTGTGATATATAAACGGGGGTTGCATATTGTAGTTTTTGGTTTGCATTGGGAAGGTGTGCAGACAGACTTGAAGTACGAGAGGACGTATACATATATATATATATATATATATATATATATATATATATATATATATATATATATATATATATATATAGTAGTATACTCTACTATTACGGTTACTCAGAGGGTGAGTAGATCAATATTACGGATGCGCATGGCGCCGTCTACGTCCTGAGCCATAACGTTTGGTTTTTTTCGAGTAAAAAGGACGATACTCTAAGCTTCCTGATTTTGACCAATATTCAAAAACTATTTGTATTCATTTGATATTAATTAATTAAAAATATATATTTCCTGTAATACTATCATAATTGCATTTTTTAAATTAATTTAATTTTTTGTTGAATGAGTAGAGTGTATGGGGCATGGATAATGAATAGTTTTGAATTTTGTAAATAAAAATATTTTATAACTTGTTATATATTTGATGGCACATATGGTGGTGCTGTTGGTGTTGCGCCGCCTAAGTAAAAGCTGAAAACAGTAGACCTTATAAAATAACCTATATAGGGTTTCGTCCTGAAATTTCAGTATTTCATTGGTGAGATATCCTGAAAGTGGGGCTGCGTCGGCGCGTGTCCTGCTGCCCTCCAATAGATTTGGCCAACTCGGGGTGTGTACAACGCGACCGGTGCATTACCCGAGCCGCGATACTCTCTATAATTATCATGTGAATTTTTATTTATATCTTGTGAATTTTCAGTGATATTTACTACAATGTTATCAGTGATAGTTAGAGATGGGTGATGGTGTTTTAAGGATTGTACGAATCAAAGGTTGTGATACCCAGAGGCGGCGTTTAGAGTTTGACCAGGCTATGCTGCAGCGTTAGGTGGGGTGATCATGCCGTGTACACACGATTCCGATGGAAAACAAGCAGGGCTTTTCCTCCTGATCTTACTTTTAGCTCAATTACCAGCAGCATGTCCCGAACAAGACGAAGACATTCCTCATAATGAGTAAGTACCAAACACCTCCCCATCCCAAAAAAATGAAACTACAAAATCAACCTAATAATTCCATATTATTCTCCCTTCAATCAATTTCTATAACTATCTGTAAACAAATGTGTTCTAATTAAAAACTATTTTTAATGAATAATTAAAAGGCTCGTTTCAGCCACGTGACTTTTCCTGTTACAAGTTAAATTCCAACTCGTTTTAATTATAGAATTATGACTTGAATGTTAACAGAAAACCAATTGCAATATCATTTTTTATTTTATTTAAAAAAAAACATTTTCGAATACATTAAAATCGAACCGTTTCTAACTTTTCTCTTAGGTTTCTCTTTTAAGTGATAGTATCATATGTGGCGACAGTTTTGTAAAAGAGTAAATGGCACAAAACTAATTGGGATTTCCATAAGAAAAAGCGTTCAAATTTCAATGGAAATGAATTATTCCCTTATTTTAATTCGATGAAACCACGTGTTTCTTGCTTTTAAAATCATCAACGATCTTAAGGTGGCTATTAAAACTAGGGGTTGTAGGAAATTGCAGGACAGTGTCAGGGCGTAAGGTGGCAGTAAGACGAAAGGGTATATACTAGAGCGGTAGAGGTAGGGCGTATTGATCCACCCCTACTCTCGGCCTATAGTGGAATAAATAGTCTTCCCTTTTAGACGGAGAAACAAATCATAATCATTTTTAACAATCCATTTAAAATCACTTATATTGAAACATATTTCTTTTCTATGTAGTTTATACATAATATATCCAGGTAATATTATATAGAGCGTAAAGTTATTTTGATATTACGATGGGTTGGAAAACTTAAAATTACTTTAATCGTTCCGTGCAGATGTTACAAGTTTCTCGTTCGGAAAATGTTATGAGGATCGGATCCAATAAAAACTTACACAACTCCCACAATAGTTATTAATAGAAAGAATTTTCAGACTAGGAAATACGTATTCTTTTTTCCAGGGTGAAAAATTGGGCGCTTAAATTTGGGGTCGACTTATGGGAATATGGTCGACAATTGACCAGAATGAATGAACTCCAAAGAGTAAAAAAATATTTTAAATTATTCTTACAGCAATTACTTCATTGAATATTTCAGAAATATCACGATGTAAATATAGATGTAGTAAGGAAAGATGGACTAGTATTAATTAAAGAAATGGCGACGGAAGTTAAAAACATGATGGATTTTAAAATGAGCGCCGTTATGGTAAAAAATACATAATAAAAAATAAATCATTATATTGTTTGTTTTATAGCGTATTATGGATTCTGCGGAACAAGCAGCTTTGACTCCCCAAGCAGATAATGGTCAACCATTCAAATATTACAACGCAGAAAAATTGAATGTTTTCGGACCAGATGGTCATTCAACCGAGGGTACAAGGGAGATGATGCTTCATCCCAATCCGCATTTCGAACATTTGCCAGTTAACACATCTTTAAGCACTGTTTTATTGCCGCCATATATCAACGAGAAGGGTAAATATTCAGCCGTTCATTAAAACACACAATTCATTCATTATTATTTCAGATGGGGATGTCATGAACGCCATGCAATGGTCTGAACATTTAGATCCTTTATTTGTTAATAATTATGAAGGGGATCCCACATTATCTTGGCAGTTCTTTGGAAGTTCGTCCGGATTTTTACGGAGATATCCAGGTTCGTTAATTATTTTCACAAATTTATATCGTCGTTTGTCCATATACTTTTCTTGTCAAATAAAAAATAGCTTATTTCATACATTTTTTGCAGGAAAGTCTATATTTAGAATGATTTCTTTAATTTATGGTGTCAACGATAAAACCGAGTTTTTCAATTTAATTTTCATCGATTCCCATCGAGATTTAATTAATTTTCAGAATTATTCATAAACTTGTATCATATTATGCCAATCACCTAAACTAAATAATCTAGATCTCCCCTTCTTAAAATATTCAAATAAATTACCTGTTTTTTCTTTGAATTCACATATTTAATTCATTTTGACTATTGGAACTTGTTATCAATTCAGTTATCAATTCTTGTTGTATTTAGTTACTTTGTTGTCTGTTCTCTTCGAATTTTGTATGGCAAATTTTAGCTTATTAGGAGGCAAATATGGATCCATATATCTTCGCGAGCCACATTGTCACGAAATCCAATTTCAAGAAAATATACATAATTTCAAAATGAAATCTCAACAATAAAACCAATTTCTATCCTATTTATATGTGCTCTGAAATTTTAATAATCAAACTAACTTTATAAAAAATCTACGGAATTTAACAGCCTAAACACATAAATAAGTAAACTAAATTTGAATTTTGAGCTTAACAAAAATTATCAGTAACCTTATTTACCCTAAGGTGTAAAGTGTTACATTTCATATTCTAATTCTTACATTTAATCTTTACAATACATTATATTCACACATTTCTTTCGCTATATATGAACTTTTTCCACTCCTTTCTTCCTTTTGCCATAATTGATGCTTGAACCATTGTGAGTCCTCTGTCCTTTACTACTATGTTTCGATACTATGTTGTCTTTGGTCTTCCTCTACTTTTCATTTTTTGACCTTTAGCTTCCCATACTCTCTTGACTGGTCTTTTGTCCTTCATTCGCTTGAGGTGTCCATACCATCTCAATTGGCAGTTCTCGATTCGCTTTGCTACTGGTTGCACCTTTAACTGTTCTCTGATGGTGTCATTTCTTATGCGATCTCGTCTTGTGACTCGTAACACGCTTCTTAGGTATTTCATCTCTATACTTTGGATCTTGCTCTTTAATCTCTTCGTTAACACCCAGCTTTCGCACCCAAATGTTAGTATAGGTACGAGTACAGCTCTGTATATACTCATTTTTGCTTTTAGCAAAACTTCTATCTTTCCCAGGAAACTATTTCTAAGGCTGTGGTACACCCTTGCTGAACTCTCTATTCTGTCATTAATTTCTATTTGATAGTGTCCCTTGCTATCTAAACGTACTCCTAGGTATTTAAAGGTGTCAACTTGTTCTATTGCGTTTCCATTTAGCTCAATGTTTACTTTTGTATCTGGTTTCCCACTAACCAGGTTTTTTGTTTTCTCTTCGTTTATCTTGAACCTCAAGCTAATCTCCAAATCTAATCCTCCTTCTCTGCTAATTCCTCATTCCATATCTCCAAGTTTCTCCTCAGTTCAACTTCACTTCTCGCGAATATAACAAGGTCGTCGGCGAACGCACATTCACTTATACGGATTGGTTCTAGGTTTCTATACCCCACACTAAATGAAGACGTTCTTTTCCTCGTTTCTTTCATTACTTCGTCCATAACTAGGTTGAATAAAGTTGGACTCAAAACACCTCCTTGCCGTACACCGTTTACCGTAATCTCGCGTGATTGCATGTTGTCTGTTCTAACAATATTTCTACTATTTTTTTACATGCCCATTATTGCTCTTATTAGTTTTATGTTAATTTTCCTTTTGATCAGGGTTATCTTAATTATTATTTTATTTTTAAAAATAAAATTAATTTCAATGAAGAATTTGCGCCGTATTATAAAATTATTTTTAGATGGTGTTTTTGGTGATATTTTTTCTTGGAATGCAGCAATGCTCACAGTAGATTCTCACGTGTTTTAATACTTCCCAATTTTTTTTAATGAAATCAATCATGATCCGGTCGATTATGTAAGAGATACGTTAAAAGTTAATTGAAAAGATGTTAACATTTTTCTATTTTCGCTAATAATAAAAAGAAATAAATGAAATAAAGGAGATACTAGCGGAGAGTAGTGAATGAATTTTCGCCTTAAAACAAAAATGATATTAATTTAAAAAAAATAAATTAATATGTTCACCGTAAATTATCTCTGTCGTATTATAATCTATGAGTTGCTACGTTTCTGGTGATATTTTTCTTGGAATGGAGCAGTACTCTCAGTAGCCCCTCAGGTGTCTTAATACCTTCCAATTTTTATTTTATAAAATTAACAGATAGTCGGGCCGATTCTGTAAGAGAAACGTTAACAGTTAACTGAAAAGATGCGTTAACATTTTTCCATTTCCGGCGCCGTTAACATTTTTCAACTTCCGCTAATAAAAAAAATAAATAAATAAAATAAATGGCGATCTAGTGGAAAGTAATGAATTCATTACTTTCTTCTATACGATTCTGTGTTTCTGGTGATATTTTTCTTGGAATAGTAGATACTCAGTAGCTTCTCAGGTGTTTTAATACTTTTCATTTCTTTTTATGAATTTAACAGATAATCCGTTTCTGTAAAAGGTTAAAAGTAAATTGAAAAGACGCCGTTAATAATATTTCCGCTTATAATAAAATTAAATAAATAAAATAATAGAGATACCAGTGGAGACAAGCATCTCTTTTATTTCATTTATTTATTTTTAATATTTTTATTAAATCAGCGAAAATAATATCAAGAAATATATATTAACTGCATCTTTTCAATTAACTTTTAACGTTTCTCTTAAAGGATCGGGCGTTTATCTGTTGTACCCGATTGTGTTACGATTTATGTTTTGAATTATTTATAATATTTTAATTTTGGAAATGTTAGGAATTTTGAAATGATATATTATTATTAGGAATTGCATGGCCACCAGAAGATATGTCTTCTGTGTGGCAGAGAGCGAGGAGTGCAAGGAACGTTTACGATTTTCGCTCATCAATGTGGTACGTATCAGCAGCAACTTCTCCCAAAGATATTGTGATATTGGTTGATAATTCCGGGTCGATGGGTGGAAGACGAGCATCAATAGCTCGCGCCACGGTAGAAGCCATTTTAGACACCCTTTCAGACAACGATTTTGTTAATGTGTTCAAATTTTCCGACAACACAGACGAGACAGTTGCGTGTTTCAAAGACACCCTAGTTCAGGTAAATTAGGAAACACAATTCCTTTTAATTTTTTCATTGAAACTTTTTTCTTTGTTTTAGGCAAATAATGAAAATAAGCGATGGTTGAAGGAATCATTAAAAACGTTAAAACCTGAGAACATCGCCAACTTCACGTCAGCTTTAGTTACCGGATTTGAAATTTTGCACAAAGTAATTTACTTTTCAAACCAATTCGATTCTTTCTGTCAATAAATTCCATTCTTGATTACAGTATAATCGAACCGGAAATGGGTGTCAATGCAACCAAGCAATAATTTTGATAACTGATGGGCCTCCAGGAAATTACAAGGAAGTTTTTAAAATGTATAATTGGCCTCACAGACCTGTAAGAGTTTTTACATACTTGGCTGGGAAAGATTCCAGCAGCGCGTCGGAAATGCACTGGATGGCTTGCGAAAATAAAGGTTGATTTACTAAAAATATTTTTATTTGTTTTTATTCTCTTTTTCTTAGGTTATTATACGAGAATCAGCAGTGAAAAAGAGGCTCCCGAAAAAGTTTTACATTATATTGAAGTTATGGCTCGACCCATGGTTATGTACCAAAATGATCATCCAATCCAATGGTCACCTGCCTATGTTGGTGGTCGAGTAAGTTATTATATTATATCATCTTTTAAACTAGATCGTTTTTAACAACACATTTAGAGAACTTTCTTTGAAAATTTGTTGTAGAAAAAATCGTACAAATCGAAAAATATACAAATCTTTTCGAATATTTATTATATGTTTTGCATAATTACCTGTTTTTGATTTATCTAATTTTTAAATCACTTTCTAGAGAGAAAGTGATATTCGCGTATAAAGTCAAAAAGAGTATCATGAAATAGGAAAGTCGCGAGATTTTTTAGGAAATCATACGATATAAGTATTTTCAACTGCAACCTTATAGATTTATAAGGTAACAAAAAAACTGCTTGCATTAATATGTATCGTAAATCAAGAAAAAAAAAAATCCATTCAATACAGATTTGAAAAAAATCATCACATTGAACACGAGAAATTCTTGAGACTTTTACTTTTATTCTTAACTAGTTTCAACAAAATCAAATTCAAATTATAACTGTAAGTCTAAGTGTAATAGTAAAAGACTTGTTTTATACAGGGTCATTGCTATTTTAATTAATTACCAAGCACAACGGGAACATTTAAAAACAGAAATAAATTATAAAATATATTACACAAACTGTGGCTACGAATGGTCAAACAAGATTTTTAACATTTAGCATTCTGAACGTCTGTTTGGTTTAGTCTTAATAGTCTTGTCTGTTTTGTCTAGCCTTGTCCGCTTAGTCTTGTCATTTAGTCTTGTCCATCTAGTCTTATCCGTCTAGTCTAGTCTTGTCCGTCTAGGCAGTCTAGTCTTGTTCGTCTAGTCTAGTCTTGTCCATTGAGTCTAGTCTTCTCCGTCTAAATGTAAGATTAAATGACTTGTTTTATGCAGGGTCATTGCTATTTTAATTAATTACCAAGTACAACGGGAACATTTCTATACAGAATTAACTTCGCTTCAATATTATTTTCTCCACTATATTACACAAGCTAGATAACTACAAATAGTCGAACAAGCTTTGTAGCATTTATCTGTAAAATAAACTGTCTAGGATTGATCATCTAATCTTGTCTGTCTAGTCTTCTCTAGGTTTTCTTGTCTGTCTGGTCTAGTCTGAGTAGTCTAGTTTTGTCAAGTCTTATACATTTGGTCTAGCTTTGTCCATTTAGTCCTGTCTATTTAGTTTTGTCTTGTATGTCTAGTCTTGTATGTTTAGTTTTGTCTGTCTAGTCTTGTCTGTCTAGTCTTGTCAATCTAGCCTTGTCTGCGTAGTCTTGTCGGTCTAGCCTTGTCTGCCTAGTCTTGTCTGTCTAGTCTTATATGTCTAGTCTTGTCTGTCTAGTCTTGTCTGTCAAGTCTTGTCTGTATAGTCTTGTTTGTCTGTCTAGTCTTGTCTGTCTAGTCTTGTCGGTCTAGTCTTGTCTGTCTAGTCTTGTCTGTCTAGTCTTGTCTGTCTAGTCTTGTCTGTCTAGTCTTGTCTGTCTAGTCTTGTCTGTCTAGTCTTGTCTGTCTAGTCTTGTCTGTCTAGTCTTGTCTGTCTAGTGTTGTCTGTCTAGTCTTGTCTGTCTAGTCTTGTCTGTCTAGTCTTGTCTGTCTAGTCTTGTCTGTCTAGTCTTGTCTGTCTAGTCTTGTCTGTCTAGTCTTGTCTGTCTAGTCTTGTCTGTCTAGTCTTGTCTGTCTAGTCAAATTCAAATTCAAATTCAAAATCTTTATTTCCCAAATGAGATACATAGTATCTATAGGATGTGTCAACAATTGTATAAAGATAAATAGTATAAAAATAATTAATACAAATTACAACAACAACAAAAATTCATCAACAGAATATACTGGATTTGACTCTAATAGAACTTTTAATTTCTTACGAAATTTTTTATCGGAGGTTTCATTTCTAAGGTCTGCGGGAAGCTTATTGTATATATGGATCCCTTTATTTTCTACACCTTGGCTACAGAGGGCTAAGTTTCTTTTTTCTGTACAGAGAAGATGTTTACTTCTCGTATTGTAATTATGTTTGTCTTCATTTTTTTGGAACTTACTTCGCGATTTGTGTATGTACATAGTGGTTTCGAAGATATATAGACTAACAACTGTTAGAATTCTGATTTTTTTGAAGTGAGGTTTACATGATTCTGTACATTTTAACCCTATGATATTTCGAATAACTCTTTTCTGTGCAATTTGAATGTATTTTATTTGTGACGAAGCTCCCCATAGAATAATGCCGTAGGACAGCAAAGACTGCACTTCTGCATAATACCACTTTAGAAGATCTTCTCTGTTTAGTAGTTTCCTCAGAATAGTTGTTTGATAAGCCTTCTTATGTAGTGCCGAACAGATATTCTGTGTCGTAGTTTCCCAGCGAAGGTGCTCCTCTAAATAAATACCCAGAAACTTGGCATGTTTGGTTCTATTGATTTTGTAGTTTTGTATTTTTAGGTCTAGATCTGTGACATACGTACTTCTTGCTGTTTTGAACACTATGTACTCCGTTTTGCTTTTGTTGAGGTGTAGAGTATTTGCGGAGAACCATTTATTTAGAGATTCTAATAGTAGCTTCGCCTGATCCGTATTCTGGACGATGTTGTTCCCCGACACAATGAAGCTTGTGTCATCGGCGTATAATGTGCAATGCGGCCCTTTCACATAGTTTATCAGATCAGCAGTGTATAATAGAAACAACGTTGGTGCCAGAATGCTTCCTTGGGGGACCCCAATATTTGTAGTTAAAATGTCCGACTGGCCAACTACATTACCACTCCTCACAGAAACGTACTGTTTTCGATTTGAAAGGTAAGATTGAATCCATCTCGAAACTTTCCCTCTGATTCCATAGTTATGTAGTTTATTTATTAATCTGTTATGGGATACACAGTCGAAGGCCTTGGTGAGGTCACAGAATATTCCAATAGGATATTTCCCATTATCTACCTCGTAAATTAGTTTGCTGTGAAATTCTACCAAGGCGGTTGTAGTAGATTTGCCTTTGCAAAACCCATGCTGTTGCTTTGGAATTAGATTATATTTTCCAATAAAAGCAGTCATTCTTATTAACAAAGCATATTCGATTATTTTTGCTAGAATCGGTATGATGACGATTGGTCTATAATTCTGCATTTCCATTTTATCACCTTTCTTGAAAACTGGGATGATTTTACCTATTTTTAATACCTCTGGAAATTGTTCTTCGGTGAATGAGGCGTTAATTATATTTGTAATAGGTTCTACTAATAAATGTTTGAACTCCTTGATTATATTCCCAGGAACTTCATCTGGTCCTCTAGTTGTTTTATTTTTTAATGATATTATTATATCCAGTATTTCGTTTTCAGTGAATTCTTGTAAGTACATAGTTTTTTCTTTAAATTCCATATGGTCATTCGATATCTTTGTTGGAGTAATATTTTCTACAATTGCTTTGGGCGCTTGCTCGAAATAGCTGTTAAAACTGTTTGCTATGTCTTCAGGTGCTGTAACCTTATTATTGTTGTCTGTTATTTGAATGATCCCGGATGGTTTGGATTTATTCGTCTGCTCTTGTATGATATTCCACACGGCTTTAGCCCTATTTGGAGCTTCTAGTATCCTTCGGCTAAAAAAAGAATGTTTAGTGGACGTGATTAAATTATAATGTATACCTTTTTGTTTCGTATAGTGACTTCTTAATTCTGGATATTTTTTTTGTAGTACAAACATGTCTTTTAGTTGTGTAGCAGATCTTCTCACGTCTTCAGTAACCCATGTTTTTATTTTAATTTTGGTTTTTATCATTGGAAAGCAGTTGAAGAAATGATATTGGATGCATTTGATAAAGCCAATTGCCTTGCTGTTGCAGCTGGTATTTTGGAAGACGTCGTCCCATGTTTCTCTTCTGAGATGTTCGGCAAAACGCGTTTTATTTGTTAGCGAGAAATTCCTTATTAGTATGTGGTTTTGTCCTCCTATTTTTTTGTTGATAGTGCTCAATTTTAATAGTCTATGATCAGACATAGGGGTATCTTCTGCTGAGGTCTTTAGTTCAAGACCTTGTGTAGCAAAGATATTGTCGATTCTAGTTTTGGAGTATGTCGTTATTCTTGTGTATTCCTTTATATATTCACCCATGCCATATGCCTCTAATAGGTTGGTGAGGTTGTGTGTTTCTTTTGTGCTGATTGCAAAATTAATATTGAAGTCTCCAACTAAGATGACTTGCATATTATTTCTTGCATATTTCTGTAAGATATTATCTAATGATGCCATGAAAGTACCTATACATCCTAAAGGTGGCCTATATATATTTATTATTAACAAATGTATACCTTTTATATTCATCTCTATTCCACATACCTCTATTATCTTTTCTATAGCTGAGTTTTCTAGATCTAGTTTCTCAACATAACCATTTGTAAGTGCGGGGACGCTAGCGAATATTGCCACACCACCACCCGTTGAGTTGACTCTGCTGAAATGACTGACCAACTGGTAATTACTTATATGGAGCGAGGTAATGATTTCTGTTGATGCCCATGTTTCAGCCAGACAGATGAAGAAGGGCTTTTCATCTTCAGTTGTTACTTCTAACTGGCATATTTTATTGCGGATAGATTGAATATTTAGATATATTAACACATTTATATTTGCTGCATTGGGTATTATTTTTGTGTGTTGTTCTGTTCTAGAAAAAGGAAAAAACGGTTTATATAGGTATTTCGTGGCCACAAATTAGGGTTTTTTGCTTCATCTAGCTTATCTAATGGAACCGTCACTTTAAATGAAGCATATTCTTCTGGCCTATTTGATATCATTTTTTTGCAAACAGCCGATTCCAAATTTTTACTTCTCAGATATTCCATTACATCATCTTCCGTGGTTTGCGGTTCTAATCTGGATACATGTAAATAGGCGTATCTGGTTACTGCCCTAATTCCTTTATTTTCTGCGTTGGAGCCTATTACAATGCCATTATTACGCGATGTTCTTCTTTTATTGTTGGGTTTATGTTGCGTTTGCCAGTTCTCGTTGTTTGTTTTATTTTGAATTGGTTCTGCGTTTTCGGTCGATCTATTGTTTTGTTTTGGTTTTTTCTGCTCGGTGCGACTTGGAGTGTCGCTCCAAGGTAAAGATTTATCATCGCTGGGTTTATCAGCGGTGGATTTATCTGCGCCGGCTTTATCGGCGATGATTTCGACTTCTTCCATCTCTGATGTTGCCTCTATTTCAATAATATTATAATTTCGCTCCGAGGGTTTTGATTGCCTTGTGTTTATTATATCAATTAGCTGTTTATTTTCAGATTTAAAGAGTTGTACTTCGTTGTTAAGTTCACTAATCTGCTTTTTTAGTGGCACAACTTCTTTCTGTATTATTTGCCTAATAATATCTGCAAAATCAGTACTATTCATGTACGTAATAACCTGTTCATGACATTTATCGGATGTACTGTTTGATCTTAGATCTCTTGGCATTTTTAAATTATTATTATTTCTTCTCAAAATTAATTAATATAATTCACTTCAATACTCTCGTGCACACTGTATCGCGACAGACGTCTGTTCGGGTTGAGCGCTAGACGTGTACTCTGACGTGTCTAGACGCGTCTAGCGCTAGACGTGTAGTCTTGTCTGTCTAGTCTTGTCTGTCTAGTCTTGTCTGTCTAGTCTTGTCTGTCTAGTCTTGTCTGTCTAGTCTTGTCTGTCCAGTCTTGTCTGTCCAGTCTTGTCTGTCCAGCCTTGTCTGTCCAGTCTTGTCTGTTCAGTCTTGTCTGTCCAGTCTTGTCTGTCCAGTCTTGTCTGTCCAGTCTTATCTGTCCAGTCTTGTCTGTCCAGTCTTGTCAGTCCAGTCTTGTCTGTCCAGTCTTGTCTGTCCAGTCTTGTCTGTCCAGTCTTGTCTGTCCAGTCTTGTCTGTCCAGTCTTGTCTGTCCAGTCTTGTCTGTCCAGTCTTGTCTGTCCAGTCTTGTCTGTCCAGTCTTGTCTGTCCAGTCTTGTCTGTCCAGTCTTGTCTGTCCAGTCTTGTCTGTCCAGTCTTGTCTGTCCAGTCTTGTCTGTCCAGTGTTGTCTGTCCAGTCTTGTCTGTCCAGTCTTGTCTGTCCAGTCTTGTCTGTCCAGTCTTGTCTGTCCAGTCTTGTCTGTCCAGTCTTGTCTGTCCAGTCTTGTCTGTCCAGTCTTGTCTGTCCAGTCTTGTCTGTCCAGTCTTGTCTGTCCAGTCTTGTCTGTCCAGTCTTGTCTGTCCAGTCTTGTCTGTCCAGTCTTGTCTGTCCAGTCTTGTCTGTCCAGTCTTGTCTGTCCAGTCTTGTCTGTCCAGTCTTGTCTGTCCAGTCTTGTCTGTCCAGTCTTGTCTGTCCAGTCTTGTCTGTCCAGTCTTCTGTCTGTCCAGTCTTGTCTGTCCAGTCTTGTCTGTCCAGTCTTGTCTGTCCAGTCTTGTCTGTCCAGTCTTGTCTGTCCAGTCTTGTCTGTCCAGTCTTGTCTGTCCAGTCTTGTCTGTCCAGTCTTGTCTGTCCAGTCTTGTCTGTCCAGTCTTGTCTGTCCAGTCTTGTCTGTCCAGTCTTGTCTGTCCAGTCTTGTCTGTCCAGTCTTGTCTGTCCAGTCTTGTCTGTCCAGTCTTGTCTGTCCAGTCTTGTCTGTCCAGTCTTGTCTGTCCAGTCTTGTCTGTCCAGTCTTGTCTGTCCAGTCTTGTCTGTCCAGTCTTGTCTGTCCAGTCTTGTCTGTCCAGTCTTGTCTGTCCAGTCTTGTCTGTCCAGTCTTGTCTGTCCAGTCTTGTCTGTCCAGTCTTGTCTGTCCAGTCTTGTCTGTCCAGTCTTGTCTGTCCAGTCTTGTCTGTCCAGTCTTGTCTGTCCAGTCTTGTCTGTCCAGTCTTGTCTGTCCAGTCTTGTCTGTCCAGTCTTGTCTGTCCAGTCTTGTCTGTCCAGTCTTGTCTGTCCAGTCTTGTCTGTCCAGTCTTGTCTGTCCAGTCTTGTCTGTCCAGTCTTGTCTGTCCAGTCTTGTCTGTCCAGTCTTGTCTGTCCAGTCTTGTCTGTCCAGTCTTGTCTGTCCAGTCTTGTCTGTCCAGTCTTGTCTGTCCAGTCTTGTCTGTCCAGTCTTGTCTGTCCAGTCTTGTCTGTCCAGTCTTGTCTGTCCAGTCTTGTCTGTCCAGTCTTGTCTGTCCAGTCTTGTCTGTCCAGTCTTGTCTGTCCAGTCTTGTCTGTCCAGTCTTGTCTGTCCAGTCTTGTCTGTCCAGTCTTGTCTGTCCAGTCTTGTCTGTCCAGTCTTGTCTGTCCAGTCTTGTCTGTCCAGTCTTGTCTGTCCAGTCTTGTCTGTCCAGTCTTGTCTGTCCAGTCTTGTCTGTCCAGTCTTGTCTGTCCAGTCTTGTCTGTCCAGTCTTGTCTGTCCAGTCTTGTCTGTCCAGTCTTGTCTGTCCAGTCTTGTCTGTCCAGTCTTGTCTGTCCAGTCTTGTCTGTCCAGTCTTGTCTGTCCAGTCTTGTCTGTCCAGTCTTGTCTGTCCAGTCTTGTCTGTCCAGTCTTGTCTGTCCAGTCTTGTCTGTCCAGTCTTGTCTGTCCAGTCTTGTCTGTCCAGTCTTGTCTGTCCAGTCTTGTCTGTCCAGTCTTGTCTGTCCAGTCTTGTCTGTCCAGTCTTGTCTGTCCAGTCTTGTCTGTCCAGTCTTGTCTGTCCAGTCTTGTCTGTCCAGTCTTGTCTGTCCAGTCTTGTCTGTCCAGTCTTGTCTGTCCAGTCTTGTCTGTCCAGTCTTGTCTGTCCAGTCTTGTCTGTCCAGTCTTGTCTGTCCAGTCTTGTCTGTCCAGTCTTGTCTGTCCAGACTTGTCTGTCCAGTCTTGTCTGTCCAGTCTTGTCTGACCAGTCTTGTCTGACCAGTCTTGTCTGTCCAGTCTTGTCTGTCCAGTCTTGCCTGTCTAGTCTTGTCTGTCTAGTCTTGTCTGTCTAGTCTTGTCTGTCTAGTCTTGTCTGTCTAGTCTTGTCTGTCTAGTCTTGTCTGTCTAGTCTTGTCTGTCTAGTCTTGACTGTCTAGTCTTGTCTGTCCAGTCTTGTCTGTCTAGTCTTGTCTGTCTAGTCTTGTCTGTCTAGTCTTGTCTGTCTAGTCTTGTCTGTCTAGTCTTGTCTGTCTAGTCTTGTCTGTCTAGTCTTGTCTGTCTAGTCTTGTCTGTCTAGTCTTGTCTGTCTAGTCTTGTCTGTCTTGTCTTGTCTGTCTAGTCTTGTCTGTCTAGTCTTGTCTGTCTAGTCTTGTCTGTCTAGTCTTGTCTGTCTAGTCTTGTCTGTCTAGTCTTGTCTGTCTAGTCTTGTCTGTCTAGTGTTGTCTGTCTAGTCTTGTCTGTCTAGTCTTGTCTGTCTAGTCTTGTCTGTCTAGTCTTGTCTGTCTAGTCTTGTCTGTCTAGTCTTGTCTGTCTAGTCTTGTCTGTCTAGTCTTGTCTGTCTAGTCTTGTCTGTCTAGTCTTGTCTGTCTAGTCTTGTCTGTCTAGTCTTGTCTGTCTAATCTTGTCTGTCTAGTCTTGTCTGTCTAGTCTTGTCTGTCTAGTCTTGTCTGTCTAGTCTTGTCTGTCTAGTCTTGTCTGTCCAGTCTTGTCTGTCCAGTCTTGTCTGTCCAGCCTTGTCTGTCCAGTCTTGTCTGTCCAGTCTTGTCTGTCCAGTCTTGTCTGTCCAGTCTTGTCTGTCCAGTCTTTTCTGTCCAGTCTTGTCTGTCCAGTCTTGTCAGTCCAGTCTTGTCTGTCCAGTCTTGTCTGTCCAGTCTTGTCTGTCCAGTCTTGTCTGTCCAGTCTTGTCTGTCCAGTCTTGTCTGTCCAGTCTTGTCTGTCCAGTCTTGTCTGTCCAGTCTTGTCTGTCCAGTCTTGTCTGTCCAGTCTTGTCTGTCCAGTCTTGTCTGTCCAGTCTTGTCTGTCCAGTCTTGTCTGTCCAGTCTTGTCTGTCCAGTCTTGTCTGTCCAGTCTTGTCTGTCTAGTCTTGTCTGTCCAGTCTTGTCTGTCCAGTCTTGTCTGTCCAGTCTTGTCTGTCCAGTCTTGTCTGTCCAGTCTTGTCTGTCCAGTCTTGTCTGTCCAGTCTTGTCTGTCCAGTCTTGTCTGTCCAGTCTTGTCTGTCCAGTCTTGTCTGTCCAGTCTTGTCTGTCCAGTCTTGTCTGTCCAGTCTTGTCTGTCCAGTCTTGTCTGTCCAGTCTTGTCTGTCCAGTCTTGTCTGTCCAGTCTTGTCTGTCCAGTCTTGTCTGTCCAGTCTTGTCTGTCCAGTCTTGTCTGTCCAGTCTTGTCTGTCCAGTCTTGTCTGTCCAGTCTTGTCTGTCCAGTCTTGTCAGTCCAGTCTTGTCTGTCCAGTCTTGTCTGTCCAGTCTTGTCTGTCCAGTCTTGTCTGTCCAGTCTTGTCTGTCCAGTCTTGTCTGTCCAGTCTTGTCTGTCCAGTCTTGTCTGTCCAGTCTTGTCTGTCCAGTCTTGTCTGTCCAGTCTTGTCTGTCCAGTCTTGTCTGTCCAGTCTTGTCTGTCCAGTCTTGTCTGTCCAGTCTTGTCTGTCCAGTCTTGTCTGTCCAGTCTTGTCTGTCCAGTCTTGTCTGTCCAGTCTTGTCTGTCCAGTCTTGTCTGTCCAGTCTTGTCTGTCCAGTCTTGTCTGTCCAGTCTTGTCTGTCCAGTCTTGTCTGTCCAGTCTTGTCTGTCCAGTCTTGTCTGTCCAGTCTTGTCTGTCCAGTCTTGTCTGTCCAGTCTTGTCTGTCCAGTCTTGTCTGTCCAGTCTTGACTGTCCAGTCTTGTCTGTCCAGTCTTGACTGTCCAGTCTTGTCTGTCCAGTCTTGTCTGTCCAGTCTTGTCTGTCCAGTCTTGTCTGTCCAGTCTTGTCTGTCCAGTCTTGTCTGTCCAGTCTTGTCTGTCCAGTCTTGTCTGTCCAGTCTTGTCTGTCCAGTCTTGTCTGTCCAGTCTTGTCTGTCCAGTCTTGTCTGTCCAGTCTTGTCTGTCCAGTCTTGTCTGTCCAGTCTTGTCTGTCCAGTCTTGTCTGTCCAGTCTTGTCTGTCCAGTCTTGTCTGTCCAGTCTTGTCTGTCCAGTCTTGTCTGTCCAGTCTTGTCTGTCCAGTCTTGTCTGTCCAGTCTTGTCTGTCCAGTCTTGTCTGTCCAGTCTTGTCTGTCCAGTCTTGTCTGTCCAGTCTTGTCTGTCCAGTCTTGTCTGTCCAGTCTTGTCTGTCCAGTCTTGTCTGTCCAGTCTTGTCTGTCCAGTCTTGTCTGTCCAGTCTTGTCTGTCCAGTCTTGTCTGTCCAGTCTTGTCTGTCCAGTCTTGTCTGTCCAGTCTTGTCTGTCCAGTCTTGTCTGTCCAGTCTTGTCTGTCCAGTCTTGTCTGTCCAGTCTTGTCTGTCCAGTCTTGTCTGTCCAGTCTTGTCTGTCCAGTCTTGTCTGTCCAGTCTTGTCTGTCCAGTCTTGTCTGTCCAGTCTTGTCTGTCCAGTCTTGTCTGTCCAGTCTTGTCTGTCCAGTCTTGTCTGTCCAGTCTTGTCTGTCCAGACTTGTCTGTCCAGTCTTGTCTGTCCAGTCTTGTCTGACCAGTCTTGTCTGTCCAGTCTTGTCTGTCCAGTCTTGTCTGTCCAGTCTTGCCTGTCTAGTCTTGTCTGTCTAGTCTTGTCTGTCTAGTCTTGTCTGTCTAGTCTTGTCTGTCTAGTCTTGTCTGTCTAGTCTTGTCTGTCTAGTCTTGTCTGTCTAGTCTTGACTGTCTAGTCTTGTCTGTCCTAGTCTTGTCTGTCTAGTCTTGTCTGTCTAGTCTTGTCTGTCTAGTCTTGTCTGTCTAGTCTTGTCTGTCTAGTCTTGTCTGTCTAGTCTTGTCTGTCTAGTCTTGTCTGTCTAGTCTTGTCTGTCTAGTCTTGTCTGTCTAGTCTTGTCTGTCTAGTCTTGTCTGTCTAGTCTTGTCTGTCTAGTCTTGTCTGTCTAGTCTTGTCTGTCTAGTCTTGTCTGTCTAGTCTTGTCTGTCTAGTCTTGTCTGTCTAGTCTTGTCTGTCTAGTCTTGTCTGTCTAGTCTTGTCTGTCTAGTCTTGTCTGTCTAGTCTTGTCTGTCTAGTCTTGTCTGTCTAGTCTTGTCTGTCTAGTCTTGTCTGTCTAGTCTTGTCTGTCTAGTCTTGTCTGTCTAGTCTTGTCTGTCTAGTCTTGTCTGTCTAGTCTTGTCTGTCTAGTCTTGTCTGTCTAGTCTTGTCTGTCTAGTCTTGTCTGTCTAGTCTTGTCTGTCTAGTCTTGTCTGTCTAGTCTTGTCTGTCTAGTCTTGTCTGTCTAGTCTTGTCTGTCTAGTCTTGTCTGTCTAGTCTTGTCTGTCTAGTCTTGTCTGTCTAGTCTTGTCTGTCTAGTCTTGTCTGTCTAGTCTTGTCTGTCTAGTCTTGTCTGTCTAGTCTTGTCTGTCTAGTCTTGTCTGTCTAGTCTTGTCTGTCTAGTCTTGTCTGTCTAGTCTTGTCTGTCTAGTCTTGTCTGTCTAGTCTTGTCTGTCTAGTCTTGTCTGTCTAGTCTTGTCTGTCTAGTCTTGTCTGTCTAGTCTTGTCTGTCTAGTCTTGTCTGTCTAGTCTTGTCTGTCTAGTCTTGTCTGTCTAGTCTTGTCTGTCTAGTCTTGTCTGTCTAGTCTTGTCTGTCTAGTCTTGTCTGTCTAGTCTTGTCTGTCTAGTCTTGTCTGTCTAGTCTTGTCTGTCTAGTCTTGTCTGTCTAGTCTTGTCTGTCTAGTCTTGTCTGTCTAGTCTTGTCTGTCTAGTCTTGTCTGTCTAGTCTTGTCTGTCTAGTCTTGTCTGTCTAGTCTTGTCTGTCTAGTCTTGTCTGTCTAGTCTTGTCTGTCTAGTATTGTCTGTCTAGTCTTGTCTGTCTAGTCTTGTCTGTCTAGTCTTGTCTGTCTAGTCTTGTCTGTCTAGTCTTGTCTGTCCTAGTCTTGTCTGTCTAGTCTTGTCTGTCTAGTCTTGTCTGTCTAGTCTTGTCTGTCTAGTCTTGTCTGTCTAGTCTTGTCTGTCTAGTCTTGTCTGTCTAGTCTTGTCTGTCTAGTCTTGTCTGTCCAGTATTGTCTGTCTAGTCTTGTCTGTCTAGTCTTGTCTGTCTAGCCTTATCTGTCTAGTCGTGTCTGTCGAGTCCTGTCTGTCTAGTCCTGTCTGTCTAGTCTTGTCTGTCTAGTCTTGTCTGTCTAGTCTTGTCTGTCTAGTCTTGTCTGTCTAGTCTTGTCTGTCTAGTCTTCTCTGTCTTGTCTTGTCTGTCTAGTTTTGTCTGTCTAGTCTTGTCTGTCTTGTCTTGTCTGTCTAGTCTTGTCTGTCTAGTCTTGTCTGTCTAGTCTTGTCTGTCTAGTCTTGTCTGTCTAGTCTTGTCTGTCTAGTCTTGTCTGTCTAGTCTTGTCTGTCTAGTCTTGTCTGTCTAGTCTTGTCTGTCTAGTCTTGTCTGTCTAGTCTTGTCTGTCTAGTCTTGTCTGTCTAGTCTTGTCTGTCTAGTCTTGTCTGTCTAGTCTTGTCTGTCTAGTCTTGTCTGTCTAGTCTTGTCTGTCTAGTCTTGTCTGTCTAGTCTTGTCTGTCTAGTCTTGTCTGTCTAGTCTTGTCTGTCTAGTCTTGTCTGTCTAGTCTTGTCTGTCTAGTCTTGTCTGTCTAGTCTTGTCTGTCTAGTCTTGTCTGTCTAGTCTTGTCTGTCTAGTCTTGTCTGTCTAGTCTTGTCTGTCTAGTCTTGTCTGTCTAGTCTTGTCTGTCTAGTCTTGTCTGTCTAGTCTTGTCTGTCTAGTCTTGTCTGTCTAGTCTTGTCTGTCTAGTCTTGTCTGTCTAGTCTTGTCTGTCTAGTCTTGTCTGTCTAGTCTTGTCTGTCTAGTCTTGTCTGTCTAGTCTTGTCTGTCTAGTCTTGTCTGTCTAGTCTTGTCTGTCTAGTCTTGTCTGTCTAGTCTTGTCTGTCTAGTCTTGTCTGTCTAGTCTTGTCTGTCTAGTCTTGTCTGTCTAGTCTTGTCTGTCTAGTCTTGTCTGTCTAGTCTTGTCTGTCTAGTCTTGTCTGTCTAGTCTTGTCTGTCTAGTCTTGTCTGTCTAGTCTTGTCTGTCTAGTCTTGTCTGTCTAGTCTTGTCTGTCTAGTCTTGTCTGTCTAGTCTTGTCTGTCTAGTCTTGTCTGTCTAGTCTTGTCTGTCTAGTCTTGTCTGTCTAGTCTTGTCTGTCTAGTCTTGTCTGTCTAGTCTTGTCTGTCTAGTCTTGTCTGTCTAGTCTTGTCTGTCTAGTCTTGTCTGTCTAGTCTTGTCTGTCTAGTCTTGTCTGTCTAGTCTTGTCTGTCTAGTCTTGTCTGTCTAGTCTTGTCTGTCTAGTCTTGTCTGTCTAGTCTTGTCTGTCTAGTCTTGTCTGTCTAGTCTTGTCTGTCTAGTCTTGTCTGTCTAGTCTTGTCTGTCTAGTCTTGTCTGTCTAGTCTTGTCCTGTCTAGTCTTGTCTGTCTAGTCTTGTCTGTCTAGTATTGTCTGTCTAGTCTTGTCTGTCTAGTCTTGTCTGTCTAGTCTTGTCTGTCTAGTCTTGTCTGTCTAGTCTTGTCTGTCTAGTCTTGTCTGTCTAGTCTTGTCTGTCTAGTCTTGTCTGTCTAGTCTTGTCTGTCTAGTCTTGTCTGTCTAGTCTTGTCTGTCTAGTCTTGTCTGTCTAGTCTTGTCTGTCTAGTCTTGTCTGTCTAGTCTTGTCTGTCTAGTCTTGTCTGTCTAGTCTTGTCTGTCTAGTCTTGTCTGTCTAGTCTTGTCTGTCTAGTCTTGTCTGTCTAGTCTTGTCTGTCTAGTCTTGTCTGTCTAGTCTTGTCTGTTTAGTCTTGTCTGTCTAGTTTTGTCTGTCTAGTCTTGTCTGTCTAGTCTTGTCTGTCTAGTCTTGTCTGTCTAGTCTTGTCTGTCTAGTCTTGTCTGTCTAGTCTTGTCTGTCTAGTCTTGTCTGTCTAGTCTTGTCTGTCTAGTCTTGTCTGTCTAGTCTTGTCTGTCTAGTCTTGTCTGTCTAGTCTTGTCTGTCTAGTCTTGTCTGTCTAGTCTTGTCTGTCTAGTCTTGTCTGTCTAGTCTTGTCTGTCTAGTCTTGTCTGTCTAGTCTTGTCTGTCTAGTCTTGTCTGTCTAGTCTTGTCTGTCTAGTCTTGTCTGTCTAGTCTTGTCTGTCTAGTCTTGTCTGTCTAGTCTTGTCTGTCTAGTCTTGTCTGTCTAGTCTTGTCTGTCTAGTCTTGTCTGTCTAGTCTTGTCTGTCTAGTCTTGTCTGTCTAGTCTTGTCTGTCTAGTCTTGTCTGTCTAGTCTTGTCTGTCTAGTCTTGTCTGTCTAGTCTTGTCTGTCTAGTCTAGTCTTGTCTGTCTAGTCTTGTCTGTCTAGTCTTGTCTGTCTAGTCTTGTCTGTCTAGTCTTGTCTGTCTAGTCTTGTCTGTCTAGTCTTGTCTGTCTAGTCTTGTCTGTCTAGTCTTGTCTGTCTAGTCTTGTCTGTCTAGTCTTGTCTGTCTAGTCTTGTCTGTCTAGTCTTGTCTGTCTAGTCTTGTCTGTCTAGTCTTGTCTGTCTAGTCTTGTCTGTCTAGTCTTGTCTGTCTAGTCTTGTCTGTCTAGTCTTGTCTGTCTAGTCTTGTCTGTCTAGTCTTGTCTGTCTAGTCTTGTCTGTCTAGTCTTGTCTGTCTAGTCTTGTCTGTCTAGTCTTGTCTGTCTAGTCTTGTCTGTCTAGTCTTGTCTGTCTAGTCTTGTCTGTCTAGTCTTGTCTGTCTAGTCTTGTCTGTCTAGTCTTGTCTGTCTAGTCTTGTCTGTCTAGTCTTGTCTGTCTAGTCTTGTCTGTCTAGTCTTGTCTGTCTAGTCTTGTCTGTCTAGTCTTGTCTGTCTAGTCTTGTCTGTCTAGTCTTGTCTGTCTAGACTTGTCTGTCTAGTCTTGTCTGTCTAGTCTTGTCAGTCTAGTCTTGTCTGTCTAGTCTTGTCTGTCTAGTCTTGTCTGTCTAGTCTTGTCTGTCTAGTCTTGTCTGTCTAGTCTTGTCTGTCTAGTCTTGTCTGTCTAGTCTTGTCTGTCTAGTCTTGTCTGTCTAGTCTTGTCTGTCTAGTCTTGTCTGTCTAGTCTTGTCTGTCTAGTCTTGTCTGTCTAGTCTTGTCTGTCTAGTCTTGTCTGTCTAGTCTTGTCTGTCTAGTCTTGTCTGTCTAGTCTTGTCTGTCTAGTCTTGTCTGTCTAGTCTTGTCTGTCTAGTCTTGTCTGTCTAGTCTTGTCTGTCTAGTCTTGTCTGTCTAGTCTTGTCTGTCTAGTCTTGTCTGTCTAGTCTTGTCTGTCTAGTCTTGTCTGTCTAGTCTTGTCTGTCTAGTCTTGTCTGTCTAGTCTTGTCTGTCTAGTCTTGTCCTGTCTAGTCTTGTCTGTCTAGTCTTGTCTGTCTAGTCTTGTCTGTCTAGTTTTGTCTGTCTAGTCTTGTCTGTCTAGTCTTGTCTGTCTAGTCTTGTCTGTCTAGTCTTGTCTGTCTAGTCTTGTCTGTCTAGTCTTGTCTGTCTAGTCTTGCCTGTCTAGTGTTGTCTGTCTAGTCTTGTCTGTCTAGTCTTGTCTGCCTAGTCTTGTCTGTCTAGTCTTGTCTGTCTAGTCTTGTCTGTCTAGTCTTGTCTGTCTAGTCTTGTCTGTCTAGTCTTGTCTGTCTAGTATTGTCTGTCTAGTCTTGTCTGTCTAGTCTTGTCTGTCTAGTCTTGTCTGTCTAGTCTTGTCTGTCTAGTCTTGTCTGTCTAGTCTTGTCTGTCTAGTCTTGTCTGTCTAGTCTTGTCTGTCTAGTCTTGTCTGTCTAGTCTTGTCTGTCTAGTCTTGTCTGTCTAGTCTTGTCTGTCTCGTCTTGTCTGTCTAGTCTTGTCTGTCTAGTCTTGTCTGTCTAGTCTTGTCTGTCTAGTCTTGTCTGTCTAGTCTTGTCTGTCTAGTCTTGTCTGTCTAGTCTTGCCTGTCTAGTCTTGTCTGTCTAGTCTTGTCTGTCTAGTCTTGTCTGTCTAGTCTTGTCTGTCTAGTCTTGTCTGTCTAGTCTTGTCTGTCTAGTCTTATCTGTCTAGTCTTGTCTGTCTAGTCTTGTCTG